>JAJOOR010001890.1:0-70681 GCA_036250505.1 Solanum acaule | reverse complement strand
GGTTTCCTCAATTGTACTCTAAACTAGACTATGTTATGAATATGGTATGACTATGTGAAAGGACATTCTCACATAATGTAGGTTCTATGATGAAAGGTTATTCTCATCTTAGAAACCTTTGAGCAATATGATATGAGGGATTAAGTCCCTAAAGCCTATTTTATGAACTAATGTTAAATAAAGGCTTAAAGATGTTTATAAAGGGAGTTGGAGCTTAGCACCGAGTGAACATGAAAAATGAGGGTGGGGGCTTCACGTTTAGCAAATCCGGCTTCCCACAAGAGAACCTTCACGTTTAGCAAGTCTGACTTCCCAACATAGATGTTGTCTCATGAGATGGAAACCTCCACGCCTAGCAAGTCGGGTTTTCTAGTAGCAATCTCCTTGTTCCATAACTACATTCCCCCGTAGGTCTTAGCTTAGTGGATCCACTGGATAGCTAGTATGTATGTAGGTCCTACCTTGGCAAGTAGTACCCTCTCTTTTCGGTGTGGGAGTAGAACACCGGATGGATAGATGTATGGATAGATGGATGGATGGATAGATGAATGGATGGATGAATGGATAGATAGATAGATGGATGGATGGATGGATGGATAGATAGATAGATAGATAGAGAGATAGAGAGATAGACATATAGAGAGATAGAGAGACAGACAGACAGACAGACAGAGAGACAGAGAGACAGATAGACAGATAGATAGAGAGACAGAGAGAGAGAGAGAGACAGACAGACAGACAGAGAGACAGACAGACAGAAAGACAGACAGAGAGACAAAGAGACAGATAGACAGAGAGACAGAGAGACAGATAGACAGAGAGATAGAGATGTTCCTTGAACATAAACCAAGTCATTAAATTCATGTCATCTATATAGATTTGATTTCTAAAAATTGAAAAAAATGGTAATATTTAAAAATGCTAAACTAGTTTTTTTTTTCTTTATTGGTAGGAGGTCGAGAGCTTCTAAAGCTTCTAATTTTACTCCATCCCTAATTCAACTAAAAAATAAAAATCTATCAATTAATAAGAAATTAGATTCATATTAAGTTGAATAACACAGATCCATCAATTAAAAAGAAATTAGACTCAAATCAAGCTGAAAAACATAGATCCGTCAATTACAAAGAAACTAGACTCCAAACAAGTTGAAAAATACAGATCCATCAATTAAAAAGAAACTAGAATCAAATCAAGCTGCAAAGATAGATCTAGCAATTAAAAAGAAATTAGGCTCAAATTAAGTTGAAAAACACAGATCCATCAATTAAAAAGAAACTAGATTCAAATCAAGCATAAAAACACAAATCCGACAGTTAAAATGAAACTAGACTCAAATCAAGCTGAAAACCACAGATCCATTAATTAAAAAGAAACTACTCAAATCAAGTTGAAAAACCACAGATCCATAAACTAAAAAGAAACTAGGCTCAAATCAAGCTGAAATAGCACATATCCATCAATTAAAAAGAAATCAGACTCTATTCAAACAAATAAGGAAGAGAAACACTGACATAAAGCTAATCAACAGGTACCCAAGATGGCAACCCTCTATAAACTCCTTGGTATACACAACAATCCACTCCACAGATCTAAACATATAGATAGGATAAAGGAACGAACAGAAGGACCTTTTAATCTAGGGTTACACATATGAAAATTAGTTAAGAAGAGAAGGACATAAATCTTACTTCTACAAGCTGAGAAACAATGACGCACACCAAAGAGGGTCATGAGTGTTGATCACCCAAAGAAGAACATGAACAAGATTGGTATCGTGGAACCTCATCGCCATCAACTTCTTCAGTAGAGAGAGGAAGTTCAAAAGAGAAATGTTGTAACCCCTACTAGAAACCCTAGTAATATAGTAGTACGTATAGCATTAGGTGTTTTTTTTACCGGGTCATTTTGTCCTAGATTTTTTTTGTGTGTTTTCATTCTTTATGTTTCTAATTTTTTGGGCTTGCTAGAGCCCAAACATTTTTTTTTGGTGTTTTTTTTTTAATAAAAACGAGCCCCTTATTCAACTCTATCGAAAAAATATTGTGGAATCAATAGTTTTTTCTAATAGCCTTAAAGATAGAAAAAGTAAACTAGTAAATATTTATCCTTAAATGTAGTTGTAGATCATATTTTCTCAATATGGTATCTAGTCTTCATGTTTATTTCTCTTTATTAATAAAAGTTTTTATAAGAAACTTTATAGACATAAATGCAACAACACTAAAGTATTAGAATTTATTTGTACCCAAGATATTAATAAGTTTTTTTTTTTTCAATTTACCTGTCATATTTAAAGTGTTACTCTATTTTATTATTGTTAAATCAACTTACTATCAGAATTTTTTATTTTGATCTACCAGGCCGAACGAAGTATAAACCAACTAGTGTATGATTATTCGACTTCAAAATAATATTAAGAGATTATTGAAATTGATCAATTATAAATTAACACATGTAGGCGTATGTGTGAACATTAATTTTATAATATAAATGTTACTAGTTTAGATAAACATAATTAAATTGATAACAAGTAGTTGACGTATTTGGGAAAATAGATCGATAAGTTGTTGTACTGCTAAATGACTAAAATACCTTTAAAATTTTGTCAAAAAATTATACATCAAAATTAAATCTTTAAAGAAAAACAAAAGGAATGACCAATACAAATTCGCAAAGAAAAAGTTTGGTGGTATATTTTGGGAAAAATATTTTTTGAATTAGAAAAATACTAAGGATAAATTAGTAAAAAAAATTGTTCAAAAAAATTACTTATTAAATATATATATATATATATAAGTAGGAGGCTCCAACCATCATAGTTGGATTACAATTTTATTCCTACAATAAGTCAAAATATGATAAAATATCTAATTGAATATTAAATACTAATATTTTAATTTCCTTGGAATACAAATGAAACAAATTAAATGTTACCAAACTGTTTGTTTTCCTTCATTTATCAACAATTTATTGTCTTGTAAATGTTGCCAAACTCTTCGTTTTCCTTCCTTTTTCAATTTAATCTGATAATCAATTTATATCAAATTCTGCTCATTTAGCAATCTTATATAAATGGACATCAAGAATATATCTAACCCTCACAATTGCATAGAATAGAGACTCACCGGGTATACGTTGAATCTTCTAATCATTCGATGTAAATATTATGCGATCATATTTTTTTTATGTTCTGTCAAGTTTACGTTGAATCTTTTACTCATTTTATATGTAAAATAATTCAATCATATATTGTGGTATTGTAGAATATCTTGAACGAACCTCGAATTTTAGAATTTCCGATTATGTATAAAAATCTCAGAACACTACAAAATCTTCATTCATCACTGAAGAAAAGAACATTTGCAGGAACAACTCCAAATTTATTTGTTAATAACTTTTATCAGTTTTATTTTGTTACAAATAAGAAGTGATATTTTGTTGTTACTTTTCATAACTTTTTACAACACCTTCTTGGTGTTGTACTGATAATTTCTTATGCACTATAATTTCTATGCTTATGGGATTGTCAAAATGTTATATCAATATTAGTAAAAGTTAAAAAAGTACTATACAGAAATAGTTGAGTAGTCAATACATCAAGAGATCTCTTACTCAATACTATTGAGTTTATCATTCGCTATAAAGACAAATTTTGGTATTATAGTTCTTTTAATTGCCTACTTGATTCAAGGCATCGCAAAATTGGTTAAATTTTTATACTTTAATAGTTATATATACACACACACGCAACCTACACCTCCCTTTATTTTCTTTATTTATTGTGTTGTTTTAGTAGTCAAACAAGATATTTCTTTAGTCTAGACTTGACTTTTCGTTTCAGACTTTCATCGTATTTTAAAAGCTCTTGTACTTATGACACTAAATTTTGGAGTGGTATTTTAGCTTTTCCACATTTCATATTCTAAAAGACTTAGTGTTTGGGATATTTCGTTTGTTGCTTACTTTTACCATATTTATTATATTAAATTGAACTGATAAATTATTGGACTGACTTCCTATAGATTGGAAATATTGCCAAGTTGAAGCAATCTACAATAGAATAGGTGATTAAAGTTTTAATCATTTGAAGAAGATGTAATACTATCTTAAAAATCATACAAAAATGTTAATGGTAAGGGTGTTAACTAGCAATTATATTCATTGAAGAAGAGGTAATACTATTATAATCTTGTATGATATTTATTAGTTGCTACTACACCTCCTTCATTAAATCTATTAGTTGTCAGCCTTGACACAAGAAACAATAATACAACCAACTCTTCCCCACGCCCATGTTCAAATATGGAAGGAACCTTTTAAACCAAACCAAAGCTATTACATTATAAATGACAAGATATATTGTGCTAAATCACTTCTTATGGGTGAACAAAGACCTTGAAGTAACATTTAAGAATAACGTAGACTCCATACCATGCAACAACGACTTCATGTCTCAACTCTCAACATTTCTCGAATGATTTTATTTCTTTGGACGAGTCTGAAAAGTTCACCAACAAGAGATTCTTTAATAAGTACAAGTATATGTTTATTGAATATATTACATCTGCATTAAGTCTGTATATTTACTTTAATGTATTACATCAATCTTATTCAAAGTAAAATCAATTGGTAGAAGGGTAAACCATAAGGCGAGATATAATTGTTACCAACAAAAGTATGTTAAATTATATTACTCTTGTGCAAAAGATTTTACTACCTGCAATAGAAATATAATTTAACTATTATGATTATCACTTCAAAATATATAGGTTTGATGATAAATTTTTGACTTTGTGGGGAGACTTAGCTATAATTGAAGGGAAAATGTTAGAGAGCCTTGAAAGCTCGCACCAAACTAATGTCGGCCTTTTGCGATATTAATGGGTCTACCTAGCAAGCTATAACACCACTATCAAGTTTGACGCTTTCATATTTTACTAAATTAGGATAGTTCAAAGGCTTTATGAAGGAAAAATTCCAAAAATTTATAATTTGAGCATTTGTGCTTCATACTTGAGGTAAGTTGAGACTTCTAAGACTCTTATTAGAAGTGATTGTGTTGGTAATTACTTGATTTGGGGGTAATGAGGGTTCAGTATAAACGAGATGACTGATATTTGCGGATATAAGTATCGTGTTATGCAAAATGGATACCTTATTTGTTGATTGATAATTTGTGACTAAGTGAGCATGATTTTAGACCTATCAACTGAGTGGGGACTCATATTTTCTGACTTGATTTGTGTTTTCCTCCTCTCATCTTATATATTGATTTGGAGTTGACTTTGATTCATCCCTTGGTGACATATTTTTGAGAAATTTATGATTTAGCTAATGTTTGAGGATTTTTTTGATAAAGTGAGCATGATCTATGTTATATTGGATTAACTTTGACTCATATTTTCTCACTTGATTTATCTTTCATTTCCTTGGCATCATTTATTCAATTCTTGTACTTGAACATTTCATTGGCATATATTGTGGATATGAAAGGACAAAATTACAATAGATGGGTCATCCAAGGTATTCCTTATATAGGGTTATTCATTATCAGGTGTTGCATCCCGAGCATTCCTATAGTGTTGGCTGGTGCATGGTATGTAGATGGACTTCACGAGTCTCCTATGTGTCCAGTTATGACACAGGAAGCGGGTGTATATAGATTATTGGCTAGTAAATTGCATTTACATTTAATCTCATTTTAATTCATTCTCATCAAAATACACATTTATTTTTGATGTGTGAAAACATCTTATTATTCTTCCTACTTGGTTGAGATGATTGATAGAGTTCTCGGACCTTTCATTGAAAAAATCACATATCTATACTTTTCTATTATAAAAATTTAGTTATCTTTCTCATACATGCTTATGAGATTATTATTTGTTGAACTGTACTAAAATTGACTTGGGATAATGGCAGAAGTAGGATCAACCCTCGCTAACACTTTTATAAGGATCACCTGATAATGCTTCTTAGTATATGTGTTTTGCGTACTCAACCTTTTTTCCCTGCATTTTAGTGTTCACCTTAAGTGCTTAGTTTGATCCGTGGTTGAATGGGAGTCAAATTTAGTGAATGTAGACACGTAATTTTTTATCGAACTTAAGTTTACCACCATTTTTAGAGCTTAAATGTTTTATAAATCTAAATTAAATATTTTGATTTTTATCTTATTTTATTAAGTTTATTTTAAAAGATTTGAAAATAACAAAAATAGAGTCACACTTTAAGGTTCATTTTGTTTTTAATTTATTCAAAATTTTAGTAAATAAATTAGTGATTTTAATATTTTCTTAATTATATTTTTTGATCTAGCTATTTAATTTTTCTATATTTTTATTAATTCCAAAATAACTAGTTAATATTATTATTATTATTATTATTATTATTATTATTATTATTATTATTATTATTATTATTATTATTATTATATTTTTATTTATTAACAACAAAAAAAAAATAACCTACCCACTACACCTACCCTCAACCCACATACTCCTCCACTACCCCACTCTTCCCCCCACTTCCAACATTACAACAATACACTACATATACAACATACTGCAGCAACACACAGAGGCACACACATAAACATACACGCAGGGAAGGAAGAAAAAAAAACACACACACACACGCTGCAAAAAAAAAAAACCATCAGCCAAGAGGAAAAAAAATATCATCACTTCCAAACAACACACACGTACTACACTCACATTCCTTTTATTTTTTTTCAAAAATCAACAAATATATCCACATCTTTTCTTCCTTTTTCATTACTTTCATATAAATACAATACATACACCACCACATAAAATCTATAAAGGTTTTGAGGGCGTTTTAATCGAGCTTCAATCAAGATATTGTGGTATTCAATTTCACCTTATCTTTTTAATTTATTTATGGAATTTGATGTAATTTTATGACAAGTTTTCCTATTTTTTTTTATTCATTATTTGATTGAATATTGAGTTAAGTGTTAAGCATATCTCTATTTAATGAATTGAGATAGTTTTAATTGGTGGTTATCTTAATTTATTTATTTTTACTTGTTAGTTGTTATTTCTTAAAAATGAACGGGTTGTGGCTGTGTTCTTGTTTTAACTTAGTTGCCAATAAGGATAAAAATAGAGATTATTAGGCTAAAAATTATTGTCGCTTTTATTTTATCAAACAAAAAAAGAGAGATTTGATTTAGTAATTCGTCATTGTTTTGTTACATTAGTAAGAAATTGCTACCCGTGTACGGCTTAATTTTGACGTTAACTTGAAGAGTAGATAAAAATAAAAGGATGTAATATTGATCTAAAGTTTTATCATGCACCATAAAAGTTTAGATTAGTTTTATGTTATTTGATTTTATTTTTTTTATAAGGAACAAATATTTTCTCTTAACTTTAGATGAACTTTCAGGTATATTAAAAATATTTGTTTCAATTAAGAATGCGGTTGCGCATCTTTTTTGAGACAATTAAAAATAAACTCAAGGATGTGGTGACACACCTTGTCCAATAATATAATTCACCTTTATTAATTTAAAACAGAGACTTATAAAAAATAAGATTATTAAGTGTGATGCATAGAAGACAGTTATGTCTCTAAATGTGAAGACCAAGAATGCAGTTACGTATCTAGGTCGAGACCAAATAAAAAATGCGAGCAAATCTTGGCCTATAAAATATATCCAAAAGATACTTAAAATAAGTATAAGTCAATAAAAGCGACCGTGCTAGAACTATGGGACTCGTGGGATGCCTAATACCTTCCCCTCGGTCAATAGAATTCCTTACCTGAATTTCTGGTTTGCAGACCAAACAAAGAGTCATTTCCTTTTGATTAGGGATTAAACTAAAAGTTGATTTGGAACACCATAACTCAATTCCAAGTGGCGACTCTTAAAAAATTAAAGTAATCCCTAATTTGATACTCGTCACTTAAATTTTTGTTTTATTTTATGAAACAAAAATTAAGATTTTTTTTTTACAATTCGTTATTGTTTTGTTTGATTAGAAAATGTATACTTAATTTTGACGTTAATTTTAAGAGCAATAAAAATATTAAAATATAAAATAAAAAGATATGAATATGATCCAAATTTTTATCCTAGAATTTTAGTATTTTATTTTCTTTGATTTTTCTTTATAAAGTCTAAGTATTTTCTTTTAACATTAGACAAACTTTGAGGTACGTTGAAATTATTTGTTTCGATTAAGAATGCGGTTGCACATCTTTTTTGAGACATTAAATAAAAGCAAGGATGCAGTGATGCACCTTGTCCAATAATATAATTAAATTTTATTAATTTAAAGTAGAGACTTATAGAAAAACTAGATTATTAGGCATGATGCAAAGAAGACAGTTATGTCTCTAAATGTCAAGATCAAGAATACGATTACACATCTAGGTTGAGACCCAATAAAGTTCAACAATTAAAACATGCAAGCAAACCATGGCCTGATATAATATATCCAAGAATATTTTAAAGTAGGTACAAGTCAATAAAAAGCAACCGTGCTAGAACCACGGGACTCGAGGGATGTCTAATACCCTCCTATCGGTCAACAGAATTCCTTACCTGAATTTCTAGTTCGCAGACCAAAATAAATAGCCATTTCCTTTTGATTAGGGATTAAACAAAAAAGGTGACTTGGAACACTACAACTCAATTCCAAGTGGCAACTTTGAAAAAAATAAAAATATTCCCTAATCAATACCATCACTTAAATTGGAAAACCTTACCGCCATACGAAAAAAGGGGTGCGACATCTCAAATTTTCATTTTTGAAGAGTGTCAAAAGCTCACTCTATGCCGTAAGTTAAGCCTCAATCCAATTCAAGAACAAGATACTCACCCAAAAATCAAGGTGATATCTGAAAGTAAAGACACAAGTGAAAACTCAAGAGAAGTTGTATAGATAGGAGCTTGTACTTTTATTTTTCTTTTGACTATTAGCTTTCATTATTTTTATGTAATGATAGGAACCGCGACTTGGAGCCTCGATGAAACCTCACTTAACTTCAAACTCATCACCTCATCTCCTTGAACTACATGTGACATGATTCCCTTATAACCCGGGATATGTAGGATGTCCAAAACCAAGACTCGGTCACACAAATTTTTCCTTCAAATACAAGTCCGGTCAAAACTTGTCACATTATCTACTTCTTTGTCTGAAAACCCTTCGTGTTTCCAGTCAAAGAGGGGCAAACTGTAGACACGTAATTTTTGACCGAACTTAAGGTCTTACACCATTTCTAGAGCTTAAATATTTTATAAAAATCTAAATTAAATATTTGGACTTTTACCTTATTTTAGTAAGTTTATTTTTAAAAGATTTGAAAATAACAAAAAAAAAAAAAACTATGTATTTTCTTTTAATTTAGATTTAATAAATAAGCTAGTGTTTCTTAATTATATTTTTAGACTAGCTATTTGACTTTTCTTATATTTTATTAATTCAAAATAATTAATTAATATTTTTATTATTATGGTTTTTATATATATATTTAAGCTAAAAAGAAATAATAACCTAAACTACCCACACTACCCCACTTCACCTTTCAACCCCACTTACACTTATCCCACTCACCCAATAAACATCCCACTAAAACACTCCACACACACGTACATCACCACTATATACCTACACACTACTACTACTTCTATATTACATACACACAAGAAAAAAGACGTACAGAGACAGAAAAACAAAGAAAATAAAGGAAGGAAGAAAAACAACACACACACACGCTGCAAAAAAAAAAAAAACCATTAGCCAAGAGAGCAAAAAAAATAGCATCACTTCCAAACAACACACACGTACTACACTCACATTCCTTTTATTTTCTTTCATAAATCCACAAATATATCCACACTTTTTCTTCCTTTTTCATTACTTTCATATAAATACAACACATACACCACCACATAAAATCTATAAAGATTTTGTGGGCGTTTTAATCGACCTTCAGTCAAGATATTGCGGTATTCAATTTCACCTTATCCTTTTAATTTATTTATGGAATTTGATGTAATTTTATGACAAGTTTTCCTAGTTTTTTTATTCATTATTTGATTGAATATTGAGTTAAGTGTTAAGCATATCTCTATTTAATGAATTGAGATAGTTTTAATTGATGGCTATCTTGATTTATTTATTTTTACTTGTTAGTTGTTATTTCTTAAAAATGAACCAGTTGTGGTTGTGTTCTTGTTTTAACTTAGTTGCCAATAAGGATAAAAATAGAGATTATTAGGCTAAAAATTATTGTTTCTTAGTCGCTTTTATTTTATCAAACAAAAAAAGAGAGATTTGTTTTAGTAATTCGTCATTATTTTGTTAGATTAGTAAGAAATTGCTACCCGTGTACGGCTTAATCTTGACGTCAACTTTAAGAGTAGATAAAAATAAAAAGATGTAATATTGATCTAAAATTTTATCATGCACCATAAAAGTTTAGATTAGTTTTATGTTATTTGATTATTATTTTTTATAAGGAACAAATATTTTCTCTTAACTTTAGATGAACTTTTAGGTATATTAAAAATATTCGTTTCAATTAAGAATGCGGTTGCGCATCTTTTTTGAGACAATTAAAAATAAACTCAAGGATGTGGTGATACACCTTGTCCAATAATATAAATAACCTATTAATTTAAAACGGAGACTTATAAAAAATATTATTAAGTGTGATGCATTAAAGACAGTTATGTCTCTAAATGTGAAGACCAAGAATGCGGTTACGTATCTAGGTTGAGACCAAATAAAAGTTCAACAAATAAAAAATGCGAGTAAATCTTGGCCTATAAAATATAGCCAAAAGATACTTAAAATAAGTATAAGTCAATAAAAGTGACTGTGCTAGAACTAAGGAACTCGAGGGATGCCTAATACCTTCCCCTCGGTCAACAAAATTCATTATCCAAATTTCTGGTTCGCAGACCAAACAAAGAGTCATTTCATTTTGATTAGGGATTAAACAAAAAGGTGACTTGGAACACCATAACTCAATTCTAAGTGGTGACTCTGGAAAAATTAAAGTAATCCCTAATTCGATACTCGTCACTTAAATTGGAAACACCATTACCGCTGGTCAGATAAGGGGTGTGACATCTCTGGCGACTCTGCTGGGGAATAACCAGAATTCAAGCTTTATTATAATGATTTTTATTTGATCTTATTGTTATTTTTTGGATATATTGTGTATGAAGGCCTAATTGTTACTCATTTATTGCTTTGATATTGTTGAATTGTATTAAGTTGTCTTCATTTGCACAATCATTTTAAGTCTTGGAATACACTTAACACACGTTCACAAGAATGCAGTTATGCATCCTACTTTCTCTTGAGATAAAACTGGAGTGTCTTGACACCTAGTGAAGGATATTTAGTCACATATGTTAGGCGGGGTTGGACCAGCAATTAAGTCGGAATAGCGCTTCTACCGATAAGTTGTCCCTCCCTGGCTCGAGTTGTCCACTTGGGTAAGCCAGTCTAGACACTAATCTCTTTAGGTTTGAGCTTACTAAACCTGAAACATAGACATGGTTATCTTTAGTAGGCTCCGCTTATTTGCATCATTTGCATTTGACTTGGTGGGATTCGACATAGGGGTCGGATCCATCTAGGACATGTACCCCTATCGTATTTAACCATCTAGATCATTTTATGTGCTACATGAAAATGCATTTATTTAGAAAGTCTTTGCAAGTTAATCCATTTTAGTGTGATTAATGAAATAAGAGAAAATGTTATCTTTTCATTTTCACAAAATAAAAAAAGGGAGAAAACATAAAAAAAATATATTCTTTTATAAGTTATTATACCCTTTTTAAAAATGAACTGAACTTTTTTTTCCACTACTTCACAAAAATTACAAAAATAAATAAATAAATTATTTAAGTTTCTTTTGTACAATTGATAATAGAAATTCAAAATAGTTTCCATTCATAATACTTTGGAAAGTCAATCTGAACGAACTACGTACACTTGATTCTCATCCCAATGAGATATGTTGGCAACTCTCTTTGGGTTCGGTGATCTTTATTCAAAAATTTAAAAAAATTCTTCATCAAAAATAAAAAAAAGGGGTTGTAGTCTTTATTCGACAATATTTTTTTTCTTACAATTGTTTTTATCTCAATAATGTTGGAACTTTTCGAATTTATCACTCAAATATAAAGTCAAAAAATATTTTTTTTTGTTTATTTTTTATTTCATTTTAGCATGAAGTTCAAGATAAAAAATAGATTATTTCTTAATTTTCTGTTAGTAAATCAAGAAGACAAAATATTTTATCTTAAAAGTTCAAAATAAAAATTATGCAAATATCTTAATCATTTTTATCAAGCGTGTTATGTACGCAATCCAAATGAAATTGATCGATGCATCATTTAAATATATATATATATATATATATATAAACAAATAATCAAATAATAATAAAAAATAAATATAGTTGAGTTAATTAGGATTAAACATTAGACTTTCTAAACTAATTCTTTAAATCAAAACAACTAATTCTTTAAATAAAAACACTTGTGTATGCATGACGTGTAACATGTAGTCATAACTAAAGAAGGTCTAACCCTAACAAACTTATTATCCATGCACAGAGTTAACTTAAGGTGGTTGGTTTGTGGTTAAGCTGGCATCTCATCCCTACAATACAAGATCAAAAGGGATAAAGAAAATGGCCCACAAAGACGGAAATGAGTCGGATAATGATGAGGTTCGAAACCATATGGCTTTACAAGAAACAATGTCAACCGAAGAGGTAAAGGTATTAAGACAACAAATGGCAGAGATGTACGAAGCTTGGATGAGTGGACAAGCTCCACCATCTTCAATTCGTGACTATATAAATACCAATATGTCACCCCATATCCAAGTGTCAACAAATGATCCAATTTATCCACCTGGATTCGGCCCCTTTGCTAACACATCCAACGTTGTTGGAACTTCTACTGTGTGCCCTTTGAATACACCTATGAGAGTAATCCACTTTTCGTGCCAACTGCGCCAACTAATAGCATTCCACGATCAACAATGGTGCCCAAATCCAACAATGATCCCTCATCCCAAGTTCTTCATGATCATGGCTACAACCCTGAAGAGGCTCTTAAAATTCCAGGCTCTTACCCTAACACTCATTAGTATAGTTCCCCTGTTGAAGCTGAAAAAGTTGTTAAAAATGAGGAGCATGAAGAAATGGCTAGAAAAATCAAGAGCTTGGAACAGAATGTAAGAGATATGCAAGGATTGGGAGGTCACAAAAGTGTCTCATTCAATGATTTGTGCATGTTTCCTCATGTTCATCTACCCATCGGTTTTAAAACTCCAAAGTTTGAGAAATATGATGGACATGGAGATCCTGTAGCTCATTTCAAGAGATATTGTAATCAACTGAGAGGGGCTGGAAGCAAAGAAGAATTGCTCATGGCCTATTTTTGGGAAAGTTTGATGGGAATTGCTTCAGAATGGCTCATAGATCAAGATACTTCTAATTGGCATACATGGGATGATTTGGCTCGATGTTTTGTTTAAAAATTTCAATATAACATTGACATAGTTCCAGATCGTACTTCACTTGCCAACATGAGGAAAAAGACCACCGAAAATTTTCGTGAATATGCTATTAGGTGGAGGGAGCAAGCTGCTAGGGTTAAGCCATCAATGACAGAGTCTGAAATGATTGATGTTTTTCTCCAAGCGCAAGAACCAGACTACTTTCATTATTTACTTTCCGTTGCTGGAAAAACATTCACCGAAGTTATTAAGATTGGTTAAATGGTGGAAAATGGCATCAAGTCTGGAAAAATTGTAAGTCAAGCTGCGTTGAAAGCCACCACACAGGTGATTAAAAATGCATCAGGAAATCTTGGGGGAAAGAAAAGGAAGGAGGATGTAGCAAATGTTGTATCTGATACACAAAAAGGTCCAAGGGGTCTAGTTTATCAATATGCACCACCTCAATTCCATCACTATCTCCCTATGAAAGACACACAATATTCTATTGTTCCACCTCAATATGCGGTCTATAATGCACAACAATATGCATACCCACCAAACTATCCTCAATGATGAGCGCCAACATATCAAAGTTTTCACCCTTCTTCTCAAAATTTTTGAGCACCTTATAATCTCAATCCGAGACAGGGATTTGAAGGAGGTCAAAGGCCTAGAAACAATTTCACACCAACTGGAGAGTCTTACACAAGTTTATTTAATAAGTTGAAACATTTGAAGATGATAGAGCCAATTCCTCAAAATTATATGGATCCACATGCAAAGGGTTTCAATCCTACAACACGATGTGCATACCATTCTGATGCTCCAGGGCACAGTATTGAGGATTGTCGTAATTTTTAAAAAAAGGTGGAAGATATGATTCAAACAAAGATGATTGTGGTTCAAAATGATGACCCCCCAAATGTTACTAAGAATCCTCTAGCGGCGCTTAATGATGTACACTTTATCAAGATGATATGTGATGATGAAAAATATGACACGTCTCCTACTTCTCAAGGAAAGACAATTGAAATCGGTGGAGCCTTCAAGAAGTCTAACATGCACAATAGTGGCTAAGAAGTCAAACTTGGTGATTGGGAGACACTCTTTTTTTTCTCCTAAAAGAGTGTATAGATAGTTTATTTTGTCATCATTTCTGCTATGCAATTCATTTTTATTTTTATTAAGTTAAACCTTTCTATCATTTCTCTTATGCGTTTGTTTGTTGAGTCTTGTCGTAGTTTGGGTTATTATAGAGTTGTGACCTAAATTTAGTTTGTTGTCTTGTCACCAAGTTTTTTTTTTATCTTAATATAATCTTTATTCTGTGTCACTTTGATCCGTTCTATTTGGCTTTACACATATACATCTCTTTTCAATTCAATTTTGTGACATAATATGCAAGAGGATTTGGTCAGATCTTAAGATTATATATAGTCATGGAATGAATACACCAAATAAGTCAAAAAAAAAAAAACATTTGAGGAAATGAATAAAGTACTTAAACACCTTGATACGTCCTTTAGTATCGAAAATGCTTAAAGAATAAATTTTACTTAAATTGACACATGCCATTTGTTGTCAAGAAGGTATTACTCAAATGGAAATCCCAAGCTGACAAATATGAAACAAAAATGATATACATATCCATCAATGTATATGTGGCAAAGAGATAATGTGTGATTCGCACCTCACATCTTAAAGGGCATGCTTGTATTTGATATTTTTAATAATTGATATGACAAAGGCATTTCATTCTACTATCCAAACACCGTGTAATTTTTTGCTACCCCTTTCTAGCCTTAAATTTATTCTCTTTCATACCCCTCTTTTGAAATCCAATTACAGTAAAAAAGAAAGTGTCACAAATAAAATAAAATAAAACAAAAAAAAAAGTAGTCACAAAAAAGAGTCGAGCAAAAGTGAAAAAAAAGGTTGAAAAATAATAACAACAAAAGAACAAACTTCTTGAACTACGTTCGACCTGATTCTTGTTTTGGCAAGATACGTAGACAACCTTATTTTGAGGTTCGGTCCAAGAAAAAAAAATCTAGAAAGTCCTCATCACAAAAACTGGGGCAATAATAATAATAATAATTATTATTATTATTATTAGTATTATTATTTTATTTTTGTAAAAAAGAGTCGATTCCAAAAGTTGTAAGTCTTAACCTATTACGCAGTATCTTTGAGATTTCGTGCCAATCCTTTCTTTTTAACCTTGTTCAAAAGTCACGTTACAATCCAAATAAAGACCTTATGATCAATTTTTAACAATGACAAGTCAAAGCAAGCTTTCATTGTTGATTATATAAGGAAATATGTCATTCCACTCGCATAAGGAGTGAAAAATGAAGGAATCTTATCGATGAAAATCCTCGAAAGCCCTATAGGAGATCATTTGAGTCAAGAGAAAGTAAAAAATGAGAGATTCTTACTGGTGAAAACCCTCAGGGCACCGTAAGATGATAGTGAGTGAGAGATAATAAAAAAAAGAGACTTGTTAGTGAAAACCTTTCAAGGCACAACCAGTCAGGTGTTAGTCATGAATCTAGTGCAAAAGTTGGATTACAGAAGTCTGACTTCAAAGTTGAAAGTTTGACAAAGATGAAGTTTAGATTGATTGGACAGGCTAGGCCATTTAATCCAAAATTCATGTCATGATCATTAGAATTGACCACCACTATCAATGGAGTCCATTTTTTGTTTCTTAAAAGGATCAAATATTATTCCTTCTTATTTTGTGTCTCGCTCAATTCGATCTTGAGATAGTCTTCATTAAGTAAGCTGAAAATGATTTCAAAATTGCTACCATCTCTTCAATTGCATAAAACAAAGTTTGATTAGCCCATCAATCGTGACATGATTCAAGAAATAATGATATGCATAGTAACTTGTCAACAATTGACAAATTTAGAATACAAGATTCATTATTGTTGGAGGGTGGAAACAATATAACAAATTTGAAGTTGGAAGTTCTGAACAACTAAAGATGTTTTCAAGATTATCAAGGTTAGCTGACTAGCAAACGAAAGTAGTCAATCTCAAGCTAAAATTAGCTTCAAACATGGCAACAACAGGAGTAACTATCCGCAAAGCCAATGCCACAAATCGACCACCATTAAAAAAAAAATCATAAACTTTCTTTTGTTTCTTTTCTAAAACAGGGAAATGTGCCTTACATAAAAAATATCTTGAAGACTCAAATTTGTTAATATTATTGCAAGAAAAATAAAAAATAAAAAATTACATGCATTGTTTCTCCTATGATAAACATTTCCTAGTCTGAGACATTTATTTCTCATTTTTCTTCTAGGATAAGCATTTCCTAGTCGGAGACCATTATTATTATTATTATTATTATTATTATTATTATTATTATTATTATTATTATTATTATTTTTCTTCTTTCTCTCCTAGAATAAACATTTTCTAGTGTGAGACAATTATTTTCATTTTTTTTACTAGGATAAACATTTTCTAATATAAGACATTTTAAAACTAAAAAAAGAAAGAAAGAAAATGTGATAAAATGTTATGGTGATTGTATTTGATGATTTAGATTAGCAGGACCCTCCTACATAATGGGATTAGCAGGACCCTCCTACATAATGGAGTTTAGATTAGAAGGACCCTCCTACATAATGGGATTAGCAGGACTCTCCTACATAATGGGATTTAGTTTAGCAGGACCCTCCTAGACAATGGGATTAGCAGGACCCTCCTAGACAATGGGATTAGCAGGACCCTCCTACATAATGGGATTTAGTTTAGCAGGACCCTCCTGGACAATGGGAATTAGTATAGCAGGGCCCTCCTGGACAATGGGATTAGCAGGACCCTCATAGATAATGAGATTTAGTTTAGTAGGACCCTCCTGGACAATGGAATTAGCAGGACCCTCCTACATAATGAGATTTAGATTAGAAGGGCCTTCCTACATAATGGGATTAGCAGGACCCTCTTACATAATGAGATTTAGATTAGCAGGACCCTCTTCCATAATGGGATTAGTAGGACCCTCCTACATAATGGGATTTAGATTAGCAAGACCCTCATACATAATGGGATTAGCAAGACCGTCCTACATAATGGGATTTAGATTAGCAGGACCCTCCTACATAATGTGATTTAGATTAGCAGGACCCCCTACATAATGTGATTAGCAGGACTCTCCTAGATAATGAGATTTAGTTTAGCAGGACCCTCCTACACAATGGGATTAGAAGGACCCTCCTACATAATGTGATTTATTTTAGCAGGACCCTCCTGGACAATGGGATTAGTAGGACCCTCCTACATAATGGGATATAGTTATTTTCTCCTAGGATAAACGCTTCCTAGTCTGAGACCGTTATTTTTTCATTTTCTTCTAGAATAAACATTTCCTAGTTTGAGACCTTTATATTTTATTTTCTCCTAAGATAATCACTTCCTAGTCTGAGTTTATTTTTTATTTTCTCCTAGGATATGCACTTCCTAGTCTGAGTTTTTTTTTTTTTTAAATCACATTTGCTAATAACTCACAAAAAATTTCCAGTGAAAACTGGGGCAAATTTTTTGTTTATTTCTTTTGTTTGTGATGGTTTTCAGGTTTCTTCAAGCGATACATGGATTTGACATTCAAAAACAAAGTTTCAACTCTTTTCAGAATGATCAATCCCCATGATAGCTAGTGTCTTCAATGCATGTAGTAGCCTGACTTCTTGACATCTATTTCTATTCAACTTCTGATCAAGAAAACATGTAGTCATTCAAGGACATATTCAAATTGTCATTTTGAAGAGTGCCAAAAACTCATTCTAAGTGGCAAGTTAAGCATCGAATCCATTCAAGATCAAGATACTCACTCAAAATATCAAGGCGACATCTCAAATTCAAGACGCAAATGAAGACTCAAGAGAAGCTGCATAGATAGGAGCTTGTACTTTTATTTTCCTTTTGACTATTAGCTTTCATTTTTTTTTAATGTAAGGATAAGAGTCGCGACCTGGAGCCTCAATGGAACCTCACTTAACTTCCAACTCATCATCTCATCTCATTGAACTACACCTGACCTGATTCCCTTATAACCCGGGATATGTAGGATGTCCAAAACCAAGACTCGGTCGTACAAATTTTTCCTTCAAATACAAGTCCGGTCAAAATTTGTCACGTTATCTACTTCTTTGTTTTGAAAACTCTTCGTGTTTCCGGTAAAAGAGGGGAAAACTGTAGACACGTAATTTTTGACCGAACTTAAGTTTACCACCATTTTTAGAGCTTAAATGTTTTATAAATCTAAATTAAATATTTTGATTTTTATCTTATTTTATTAAGTTTATTTTACAAGATTTGAAAATAACAAAAATAGAGTCACACTTTAAGGTACATTTTCTTTTTAATTTATTCAAAATTTTAGTAAATAAATTAGTGATTTTAATATTTTCTTAATTATATTTTTTGATGTAGCTATTTAATTTTTTTATATTTTTATTAATTCCAAAATAAATTGTTAATATTATTATTATTATTATTATTATTATTATTATTATTATTATTATTATATTTTTATTTATTAACAACAAAAAATAAAAAATAAAATAATAACCTACCCTCACCCCACATACTCCTCCACTACCCCACTCTTTCCCCCACTTCCAACATTACAACAATACACTACATATACAACATACACAGAGGCACACACATAAACATACACGAAGGGAAGGAAGAAAAAAAAACACACACACACACGCTGCAGAAAAAAAAAAAACCATCAGCCAAGAGAAAAAAAAATAGCATCACTTCCAAACAACACACACGTACTACACTCACAGTCCTTTTATTTTCTTTCAAAAATCAACAAATATATCCACATCTTTTCTTCCTTTTTCATTACTTTCATATGAATACAACACATACACCACCACATAAAATCTATAAAGGTTTTGTGGGCGTTTTAATCGTGCTTCAGTCAAGATATTGCGTTATTTAATTTCACCTTATCTTTTTTAATTTATTTATGGAATTTGATGTAATTTTATGACAAGTTTTCCTATTTTTTTTATTCATTATTTGATTGAATATTGAGTTAAGTGTTAAGCATATCTCTATTTAATGAATTGAGATAGTTTTAATTGGAGGTTATCTTGATTTATTTATTTTTACTTGTTAGTTGTTATTGCTTAAAAATGAACGGGTTGTGATTGTGTTCTTGTTTTAACTTAGTTGCCAATAAGGATAAAAATAGAGATTATTAGGCTAAAAATTATTGTCGCTTTTATTTTATCAAACAAAAAAGAGAGATTTGTTTTAGTAATTCATCATTGTTTTGTTACATTAGTAAGAAATTGCTACCCGTGTACGGCTTAATTTTGACGTTAACTTGAAGAGTAGATAAAAATAAAAAGATGTAATATTGATCTAAAATTTTATCATGCACCATAAAAGTTTAGATTAGTTTTATGTTATTTGATTTTTTTTTTTTAAGGAAGAAATATTTTCTCTTAACTTTAGATGAACTTTTAGGTATATTAAAAATATTCGTTTCAATTAAGAATGCGGTTGCGCATCCTTTTTGAGACAATTAAAAATAAACTCAAGGATGTGGTGACACACCTTGTCCAATAATATAATTAACCTTTATTAATTTAAAACGGAGACTTATAAAAAATAAGATTATTAAGTGTGATGCATAGAAGACAATTATGTCTCTAAATGTGAAGACCAAGAATGCGGTTACGTATATAGGTCAAGACCAAATAAAAGTTCAACAAATAAAAAATGCGAGCAAATCTTGCCCTATAAAATATATCCAAAAGATACTTAAAATAAGTATAGGTCAGTAAAAGTGACTGTCCTAGAACCACGGGACTCCAGGTATGCCTAATACCTACCCCTCGGTCAACAGAATTCCTTATCTGAATTTTTGGTTCGCAGACCAAACAAAGAGTCATTTCCTTTTGATTAGGGATTAAACAAAAAGGTGACTTGGAACACCATAACTCAATTCGAAGTGGCGACTCTGAAAAAATTAAACTAATTCCTAATTCGATACTCGTCAATTAAATTGGAAAAACCCTTACCGCCGGTCGGAAAAGGGAAGTGACAGTGAAGCTTTGCTTGAATTAGAAGGTGAGTTGGTTCACTTCGATAAAACTGGATTCTAGTTCTATTGTTGTTTCCTCCCATTTTTCTGTTCAATAGACAAATCATATTAATTTTTTACTGATGTTTTAAAAAATCTTGGAAGTTTTTGTATTTGTGTCCTCTTTGGGGTTCCTATTATTTCTACACCTTATTATATATGAATTTGGGTTATAATGAATCTCTTATTCAGTAATGCTTTATTGATTTCCCTTTTATTCACAATCGTCTTGAATTGTCAATAAATGTATAGGGTTTGCTTACCGAAAATGGGCTCTCTCACAACTTGATAGATTTTTGGATCATCATGATGAGATTTGAATAATAAAGATTAGACATTCATTAAGTGCAAATCAAGTTAGAGGTGGATTAGGAGGTATTTTTAGGAGTACAAATACCAAATCCACATTATTAGTTATTAGTTCTATAACATGAATCATAGTAGAGAAGGACCTAGAACCTATAGAAACAAGTTTTGATTGAATAGAGGTTATAAATTTAACAATAACAACAATGTTACTTATTCTACTATATTGCATTCATTCATGAGTGCAAGTCATTGATCATACAACTTGGAGGACCTAAGAAATGACACAACTTTAGGAAGTAGAACATAGTGGCAGAATTTTTAGCTAAAGGAGCATAGAAGCAACTTTTGAAATATAAGATATAATGATCAAAAACACACCTCAAGTATGTTTTATTTTTTTGTGAATTTCATAACAGAACCATCACGTGTTCGCATTTCCTACCTAAACTATCGCTAACATTTAAACAAATACCTAGACTATCTTGATGAATTGGTGTGAGATGCTAAAGGAAAACCATTTCTTTTAATATTTTATTGTATTGAGAATCCGACATGTACAAAGCTAAAATCATATATTGTCAACAAAACTTTATGCTGGAATCTAATTTTGCAATGCTTATGATGATTGAATTGCTGCTATAATTTTATCCATAATGCTAGGTGATGGATCCCAACAGCAGACGCAAGTGTGAGAGGTCGTATACGTAATAATCTAATTATAAGCATTCAGATGTCGAAATAACAGGGAATTATGATTAACTATTTACTAAATTAAACAAGTTCTATTATTTATTCAAGCTTTCAAAATATCAAGATTCGGGTGGTTGATGATTATACGAAAAAAAGAAAGTAATACGAAGTAAATATGTAGAGATTATTCATAGAGAAAATAAAACCTAAGGTTACAACTTTGAGAGAGATTCCAGGATTACAACTTTGTTTTGCAATCATGTAAAGTATTTGATTTCATTAACTTAATTCATTTATTGAGTTCCACAAGCACTCTAGCAAAGGAAACTCTAGTCTATTTTTTTGTGGACTCATCTAGAAAGATTTGTGTACCCAATCAACTGACAACTAGGTTTGTCCCCAATAAAAAAAGGACAGGAACATTCTCCCAATGGAAATAATTGTAGGGGCACATTACAATTCAATGATTTATCATTTACCATGCTTGCTTTTATGGTAAAAAATTTAAAAATTAAAGTTCCATGAGTGACCAATATTTTTGTTGTAGTTGTCCTCAGTAGCATAGCAACATGCAGTATGTAAAACATTAACTAGATAGATTGTGATGACCCAGAAGATCGTTTTTGGATTTTTTTAAAAAAATATTGTGTTATCCCTCCTAATAGTTACTTGGAGTCACATTGGATCAGTATATGAGACTAGTTTTATAACAGGATCAGAAACTTGTGATTTTTGTAAGTTGTAGAGTTTTGGAGACTCTTAAGTTGATATAAGTGACTTTAGTCAATATCCGGAGCTACGAGTCTTGGAATGGAATTCTGTTAATTCTGTCACGACCTGACTTCTCGAGTCACGATGACACCTACTACTTTAACCCTCCAGTAGGTAAGCCAACCCGTACCCTGTACGACAAACAATGATTACAAGGATAGAACTGACTAAAAAGTAACACCAACAACAAGAAAAGATAGAAGTGGAACTAAACCAAAACTATTTACAAAGGAAACCCTTTGAATACCTGTAAGTAACGAGTACAAAGTTATCTAATATGAATAATTATAAGTCCCAAAAGTGGACCACAACAAGCCGTCTCAAAGGCAAAAGACTAGCTAATATATGTGCAGCCCGAGACATGCTAATCTAGGATGCTAAGTGCTCACCCTCATCTCGGATATCCATAAGCTGCAAAAGACAGCATGAACGATCACTGTTGGTAGCTGGTACCACTAGAACCTACATCACGAAAATGATGCAGAGTGTAACATAAGTACCAAAACAAAGGTACTCAGTAGGAATAGAAACGTAAATGCAATCAAATAAGATATAATCTATACACAAACAAAGGCTAAAACGGGTAAGAAAAGAAAGCACATGATCATACCAAAAGTAAACATAAGTATAGCTAAACTAAACCTAATTGGCCCCCATAAGACCAGAAGGTACACTCGTGCACAAATTTAAATAAAACTCGAACAAACCCCATAAGCCAAAGAGGTACACAAAATAGCTAAGTCTACAAAAAATAATTTCCTTAAACCAGATCCAACAAGAGTACGGTGGGCTTCGAACCCCAAGTGATAGTTTCAAACTAGAGGTGACGACCTCGAACTGCAAAGCATCATCCTCGAATTGGAATACGACCATTAACCGTGAATTTCATCCTTGGACTGGAGAAAAAGACCTCGAACCGTTAGCATCGACCTCCAACTAGAAATTATCATAGCGTCCATCCCAGCTAACATGAGTGACAAATAGGCACATCGGCTCTGATGAGGATTCCAACATCAAAACCAATTCATTATGGAATGACATCCACCCACAGACATCTATGAAAGGCTCCAACCTAGCACAACCCAATCTAAGTTTTCAGAAGACGTAACCCCTCCAGCAAATCATTAGATCCGTAGAGATAAGAGAGAAAAAAGAAGGTTCACAAGGCTCTGCGAACACCTAAACTAAGGCTCATACTACCATACCTAGTCTGCTACGCCAGTGTACAAGGAATTAGGAATTAGGCCATCTGAACGACGTCAGAGACATACCAAAGTCATAAGGTTCACTGGTCTAAGAAAACATTAGCCTATCCTAGACTAAGGCCAAATGTCCTTCAGGAAATAAGTAAGAAAACAAGTAAATTGATTAGCATGCTGCAACTCACATACAACCCCAACTAACATGGTATTACCCTCAAAATAGTAATAATCAATCCTAAATCATGGTTTTTAATAAGAATAATAGGAATAACTAGGTACCCATACCCAATTCACACTACTCATCATGAGTTTACACGTTCATGCTTAATCTAGTAAGAAAGGAGGTCCTAGCCTACCTATAGGCCGACTGCGCATGCTCCAAAATACAACGTTGGAGCTTTTCCTCTATAAATCATAGGATCACAACGTATATATTGTAGTTTAGACACCAAAATTGAATAAAACAGAGATGGACCAAGTTTAGAGTCAAACAAAAATCGTGGGATCCATGCCAAAATATCCAAAATTGAACTCATCAAAATTTCCTAAACTATGCCTTAAACTTGTGTTGCAAAATTGAACACACTTCGAGGCCTAAAAGAATGGAAACAACAACAAGCAATTAAATCCCAAATTCAAGCCCAAACAAGAAGGATGCAACAACTTTTAGGCAAAAATCACCTCGATCACTGGTCCACCAACACAATCCAATCAGCCCACTATGTAGCCTTAACAATTACATATGTGTGGGGCTTTGAATCACCAAAACCAAAGCTAAAACAAAAGATAAATTGCAAAAAAACTATGGTTGGTCTCAACATGGCCTTCATAAATAGTCTAGGCGGCTATGTAACACCCCACAACTAGAAAGAACTAGAATTAGAAAGAGACATTTTTGGAAAGAATGAAAATCTGGAAATTTGACAAAATTAAGTTAAGTAAGAGTTTTGGGTCAACTTCAAACGACCATAACTACTAGATCAGGATTAGTTAGGTTTGATGCAAGATACCTTAGGAAATATCTTGGAATTATCTTTCCAACGCTGCAAGGTTTACACGATTTCGAGTTTGTATGACGGAGATATGCCCATTTAAAGTCCGACTGTCTAGATAAGGAAAGTCAATACCGTATTTTAAAGGGGTATTTTGGTATTTTCATTACCCAATTAATTAAATTCGTTTGTATAAATTATTTGGGGTCTAAACTGAGTTAGTTCAGTACATGCAATTGAGAATTATGCTAGGGCTTTGAGAGAAGAGAAAAGAGGAGGATAGGAGAAGAAAAGTTCAAGGTTCGTCAAGTTCTTGCAATTTTGGTTGTGGATTTCGCCAAGGATTCAATCCTACGAGGTATTTGAGTTCACATTACGTTGGGTTCCTTCACCCATGCTCCAAACATGTTTATTTCAGTATGATTTCCATCCTAAAAGATTGAAACTTTGATGTTCTCGAGTTGTGTTCTTGAATTGCTTTCGTTCTTGAATTTGGGATGATATTGAGGAGTTCTTGAGAGTTTAAGGTTGATTTTAGAGCTCTGTTTGATTAGATTCTTGTGTACTTATGTTGGTATCTGAATCTAAATAGGAATTGAGAAAAAGAATCGAATTTAAGCGAATTGGGGTTAGGAAATAAAGAAGGAACAAGTCGGGCAAATCTGGGTACCAGATCCGCATCGTGGACCCATACCTTAAGATTTGAAAAATGTTCTCTGCGTCGCGGAGTTGTCATGGACTGTTCTGCCTCAAAATTTATTTCAGCACCAAATATTAAAATTCATCTCCACGTCACAGACTTGCTTCCAGACAGTGATTTCTTGATCTTTTCTCATATTTAACTATCTAAAAACACTCCTAAACATCATGAGATCTTTCCTATCACAAATCACAATTCTTGAATCCATAATTCAATTCAAGGAAAGTTAAGAGTCAAGTCAAGAGAAGTTCATAGAGTCTTCCAAAAGTCTTTTACAAATGTTTAAAGTTTGTTTTAAGACTTGAGTTTTGAGTTGAGTAAAGAGTAAAGTTTGAAGTTCATTTCTTCAAAAGAGCATATCGGGACTATGTATTCCCAAAGAGTAAATTGTTTTCACATTTAAAGAAGAAAGGAAACCTTGCTTTCCAAAAGAGCATTTCAGCTAGTTTTCAGTTAAAGAGTAAATGCTTTCACAATTAAGCAAGAGAGGAAATTTTGATTTCCAAGAGGAGCCTTGAGCTAAGTTTTCAGCATTTATATCAAATCACAGAAATAAGTATGTTTATAAACATAAGAGTTAGTATCTTATTTTGGGAGTAGTATTGAGCACCGATACGGGGGAGAGTTCAGATAACTCCCAGCCCCCACAAACCATGTAGCCCCCATGGGTAGAAAAGGGCCATACTCTTTAGATGAATCCTTAGTGCTTTTTGTCATAGACTAGTGGATCCACTTAGTAGTCAGGTTCTATACCCTCGGCAAGGTATAGGACGACCCTGACAGCTTGAGGAAAAATGTTGTATCATCACAATAGCTCTTACATGATGGTTGTCGATTAGAGAAATTCCTACAGAAGTATTTTGTATTCTTATATACACAGATTACTTGTATTTTCATATACAAAAAGAATTCATATTGTATCTTTGCATACAAATAGAGTCACTATTGTATTTTTCAATACACAGAGTTGCTATTCATGTTTTAAAAGCTTTTCTTTATATTACATTTACATTACTGCTTTATATTGAAATGAGTTCAGTTTAGTTGAGAGAAGGTTTGTTCTTTCACTTTCTTTCAAGCTTATGTCTTGTTTAGTATTCCCCTTGTATGCTCGTACATTCAATGTACTGATGCCATTTGGCCTGCATTTTTTAATGATGACGATACATGTAACCAGAATCATCATCCAGCACATCATTGATTCTAGTTGAGCTCTAGAGTTGTTGGTAAGCCTCCTTTCTTCCGGAGGATCCCTTTTATTGCTTTTAGTATTATAGTTCATTAGGATGTCGTGGGTCTTATCCCGACATCCATCTCAGTTTTAGAGGTTTCATAGATAGACAGTCAGATATTAGTTTTTTAGTCTTTTCATTTTCATTCTTTTATGTTGAGACTTGAGTTTGCCTTATTGGCAAGTAGAATGATCCTTTATAACATTCTAGTTTACTACATAGACGTATATTTGTTGAGTAAAAGTCATCCGTTGAGTAAGTAAGCCAGGCCAAGGGTTCGCTTGGGGCTAACAATAGTTCTCCAGTGCCAGTCCCTCCCAGGGTGTAGGCTCGGGGCGTGACAAACTTGGTATCAGAGCACAGAGTTCAAAAGTCCTAGGGAGTCTATGAAGCCCTGTTTGTAGAATCCTACTTATTGGTGTGAAGCGCGCCACATCTATAATTAGGAGGCTGCAACACTTAGGAATTTTCTCACTTCTTTCATACTCATTTCATGCGTTAGAGTTTGATCTCTAAAAAATTTCTTCTAACTCTTGCTTGCGCGTAATTGATTGTGAGTTGAGCTTATTTTAAGGAGGCCTTCTTGGGGAGTATTTTCCCCCAAGAACTGAGAGAGGCCAAGGTACAGGAGTTCCTCACTCTTAAGCAAGATTCTTGGAGCGTTCATAAGTACAGTTTGAAGTTCAACAACTTTTCTAGTATGCTCCAGTGATGGTTGCTGACATGATGGACAAGATGATTTTATTTGTTGTTGGATTGTCTCGCCTGTCAAACAAGGAAGGCAAGGCAGCTATGCTGATAGGAGATATGGACATAGCAAGGCTAATGATCCATGTGCAACAAGTTGAGGAGGACAAGCTGAGGGATAGAGAAGAGTTTAAGAATAAGTGGGCTAAGTCATAAGGGAATGAGTCTAAGTAGCAAAAAAGTAATGCCAATCGGTCTTCCTTCCAATAGAAACAAAAGGGACATGCTCTATCATCTGTTAGTGCACCTGAACCAAAGAACAAAAGTGAGTACAATAGTCAGAATTTCAGAGCTAAACCTGCCTATTCTCAGGGTAGTAAGCCTCTTGCATGTGCTAAGTGTTGTAGGAACAACTTAGGTATGTGTCCTGATGTCTCCACAAGTTGCTTTAAGTGTGGCCAGAATGGTCATTTTATGCAAGAGTGTCCAAAGAACAAGTAGGGTAACAATAATGGGGGCAATAGAGCCCAATCTTCTTTAGTTTCTCCACTAGACAGAGCTGCATCTAGAGGAGGTACTTCAGGGGTAGGCGGAGGAGGAAACTGTCTTTATGCTATCACTACTCGCCAAGAGCAAGAGGATTCGCCAGATGTTGTCACTGGTATGATCCAAGTCTTTAACTTTAATGTTTATGCTTTGCTAGATCCAGGAGCGAGTTTATCCTTTGTAATTCGTTATGTTGCGATGAATTTTGATGTTCTTCCTGAGCAACTTAGTGAGCTCTTCAGTGTTTCTAAACCTGTTGGTGAGTCTATTCTAGTAGAGAGAGTCTATCGTGATTGTCCCATTTTCATCAATCAAAATAACACAATGGTTGATTTGGTTGAGTTAGGCATGGTAGTTTTGATGTCATTCTTGGTATGAATTGGCTTCTTATTCCTCAGTTGATTGTAGAACTCGAGTTGTCAAGTTCCAGTTTCCTAATGAGCCACTTATAGAGTGGAAAAGTAGTTAAGCAGTGCCTAAGGGTCATTTTATTTCATACCTTAAGGCAAGAAAGTTAGTTTCCAAGGGGTGAGTCTATCACTTAGTACGAGTTAATGACTCTAGTGTTGAGATACCTCATATTCAGTCAGTTTCAGTAGTAAAAGAGTTTCCAGAAGTCTTTCCAGATGATCTTCTCGGAGTCCCTCCTAAGAGAGAAATAGACTTTGATATAGATATTCTTCCTGATACTCATCCTATATCTATTCCGCCATATAGAATGGCACCATCACAGTTGAAAGAGTTTAAGGAGCAGTTGAAAGACCTCCTAGAGAAAGGTTTTATTCGACCAAGTGTCTCACCTTGGGGTGCTCCAGTCTTATTTATTAGAAAGAAGTATGGTTCTCTTAGAATGTGTATAGATTACCGTCAGTTAAACAATGTTACTATCAAGAATAAGTATCCTCTTCCGAGAATTGATGATCTTTTCGATCAGCTTCAGGGTGCCACTTGTTCTCTAAGATAGACTTCAGATCTGGCTACCATCAGTTAAGAGTAAGGGAATGTGATATCCCAAAGACATCTTTCAGGACCCGTTATGGTCATTATGAGTTTTTGGTCATGTCGTTCAGTTTAACTAATGCGCCTGCAATGTTCATGGACCTTTACAATAAAGTATTCAAGTCTTATTTAGATATGTTTGTTATCGTGTTCATTGATTACATTCTAATCTATTCAAGGAATGAGGAAGATCATGCTAGACATCTCATAAATAGTTCTCCAGACTCTAAAGGATAAAGAGTAGTATGCCAAGTTCTCTAAGTGTGAGTTTTGGCTTGAGTCTGTGATTATTCCAAGATTTGGACTCATTTAGGGCTTTGTTTATCAAATGCTTAATTTTTGCCAATAACTGATGTAAAACTCTTGATTTTTATGTATATGGATTGACGAACAAAGCAAGGACACTAACAAGCAAAAAGGAACAAAATAGGCTGAAAGGATAAAGAAAAGCAACCAGGTGATCGCCAAGTTCACTTGGGAAATCGCCGAATGGCTATTTGACCGCCTAAAGTTCCAATGTGCCAAACCCTGAAGGAAAGAACCAAGTTGGTGATGAAAATAAGCAGTCGTTGGATCGCCGAGTGATTAAGTGAAGCCAAGATAGATCGCCCAAAGTTACAGACCTTGAGGATGCTGAGTACCAAGACAAAAGGGTGATGGAATACACCAAAGGGCTGCTCGCCGAGTGGTTCGGGGAGCCCGACTTACTTCACCGAGTGACTCTTCGCAGCACATTTTTGGAGACTATAAATACATTTTTGAACATTTAGTTTAATATCAAATACTCTTTAGAACAATCTATTATTTAGTTTTGAGCACCTGGAGATAGTTTTTCCTTAGCTTTGAGGGATTGTAGAAATTCACTTTAGAGAAATTGGAAGTGGGTCTTTGAGATTCTTCGAATTGGAGCATTGTAAGGAAGAATCTACACTTACCTAGTTGATGGATAATCAATTTGGTAACTGTTTTTACCTTTTTATAATGTCTAGCTAAAATCTCAATTCTTGGGGTGTGATCATATGATTATGGGCTTATTTAATATATGGGTATTTCTAATTGTTAGTTTAAATGCTATTTAGAAGTGAGTTTAATCAGTAATCATGTTTTAATTTAGTAATTGTAGTTGCAAATGCAGTTCTAGCTTTGCGTTCTTGGCTTGCTAGAGAGAGAGAGGTTTTAGAACCAAAATTATTGGTTAATGGTTAGTGGGTATTGGGTTGACGTTGGTTCAGCTCGAGAGAGTGAATCCTAAACTCAATCCCACACATTCAGCTTGAGAGAGTGAATGGACTAAGGTGTGGGCTTCTCTTATGTTGCATGCTTGTTGATGTTCGAGAGAAATCACTTGATTCGGGGTAAATTGTTCGAGAGAAATTTTACCTCCCCTATAACCTAGCTTACTCACTAATATCTAGCTATTTACTAATAGTTGCAATTACCCATACGTCTATAATTGCCTATAATCGATCACATCACAAGAACCCGTCTCATTATTATTAATTTTTATTGTTTGTGACTATTTGTAACTGTTAATCAAAACCAAAAACCCCCCATTTGACATTCCTATCACCCTTTAATTTGAATTATGTCTTTATTCGATAAATTTTATTTCTATGACTGATTTGACCATGTTCATACTTCTCAATCGAATCTGACACACGTACCATTCCCTGTGGGATGCGACCCCAACTCATTCAGTTGGGTTTTATACTATCTAGCGATCGTTGACACTTAGAGTTCTATGAAGTGTCCTTGAAACGTTAATCAAAATGGCACCGCTGCCGGGGATTCGTGTTGTTTGAAATTCTTTTGGTGAGGTTGAATTTTGTTCTTTCTAGTCATAGTTGAATCTACTTGTTTTTAGTTTTGGTTTTTGGGTGTTACTGATAAAACAGAGGAAATGTATGTCAACGGTAACCAAGTGCACCACCCTCTGTCAAAGATGATGATTCTCAAGGATAACATCCTAAATTTCTAGCACTCGGAGGGTGAGACACTCCATGAGTTGTGGTTGAGGTTTAAGACACTATTGCTTCAGTGCCCATCCCATGGAATCCCAGATAGGATGTTACTAGAATATTTCAATAGAGGTATTGATCCTGAGAATAGAGGGGTGGCTGACCAACTTTCTCCAGGTGGTCTAATACGACAACCCTATGCACTAGCAGCCAAAGTCCTAGATTACATGACTAAGACCAACATTGAGAAAGAAAAGGGCCAGGATTTGGCCAAACTATTGACTCAACTGGATCTCTTGGCTAAAAAGATCATGGAATTTGAAGTATTTTACAAAATGAAATATTGGTACATTCCCCCTTATGAGAGTAGAAAACACAAGGATTATGAGGGTGGACAGATAGAATAGGTACTCTTACTCATTCTCCACAAAGTCGAAGAATGCGACAGAGTGTTGAAGGAGATAAAAGATAATGTCTCGATGCTAAATCAGATGACTGCCTCTCATTCCATGTCTGGAGACCCAAATGGGTCATATGTTGTCTCATCTCTACCAAAGATAACAAAGGGGGTTACCTAGTGACACTATGGAAAATCCCAAGAATGAGGTTTGAGTGGGGACCTGCGTTGTGCCACGACGTTAAATAAGGCACTGCTTGGGAGGCAACCCAAGTATTTATTTTCTTTCTTTTTGTTTTTGGAATAACATGTATTGATTTTGCAGGTTAAAGTGTGGATTGTGTTTGAAAAAATGCAGGAAGGCGAGCCAAGAGTCCTGTCGGCGGCTCGCTGAAGAGGTCGGCATGCCCGACTTGGACCGCTGTTGGACTCAAGAAATTATGAAGATAGAGTCTGTAAAACTTTGCGAGCCCATGGATAAGTTGGAGACTCGCCGAACAGGTCGGTGAGCCCGACTTTGTCCGCTGTTTGGACCCCCAAATTAACTGGAGGCCCTGTAAAACTCGGCGAGGTAAGTAACCACTCAACATGTTTCCGAGTGGTTTGGCGAGGTCAACTAATATCGCCGAAAGGGCGCGAACTGGATGGTTTTTAAATGGTCAAAAGTTTAAAATTTCAAACTCTTTCACATTCCCTCACTTTTAACTTCATACAATCACACCCACACTTTAAATTAACTATATTTTTGCATTTTATTACTTTTTATTCGTTGATTTTTTGTTTAGAGTTGGAATTCTTTGTCGCCTAGTATTTCAAATCATAATTCGGCATTATAGGTTGTTTTTCCGAACTCCAAACTGTTAAATAACGGTTAAACTTGAATGAAATTGTGTAGTTCTTATTCATGTGTGTTGGGCCTCTCTGAAATCATGATCGATGTGCTAACTTGCCGATTTTAGTTTTGATACCATACCTTGATTGTCTAAATTGTTGATTCCCTAATTTTTGTGCTTTAAATTTGATCGTAATCTTGTGGGTTGTGCTGAATTGTTGTTGAGTCTAGTTGGGTGAAGTCTGAGTAACCCAAATTGTGCTAAATGACGTGATTTTCCCAATGATGGAGTGTTTGATGTTATTCTTAAGAGCTAAAGTCATCAAATGACCAATTTTGGCTAAACTGGGGGGAAGTCTGAGTACCCATGGGTCTAATGGGTTTAAGCCTAATTGAGTGGGTGTGTTGTTTAATTTTGTTTTCTGGGGCTATGGGTTTGATTTTGGAAGTTGAGGTTGAAAATGGCACGTTGGGTAGTTTGGTGAGCTGGGTTGAGCTCGCCTAACCACTCGACGGTTCACCAAAGTCCCTCCAGATCTCCCTTAATTTCATGGTTTGGATGAGTTTGGGACTGTAACTTTCGGCGAGAAGAATGAGCTCGTTGAGTGCACTCGACGACTCGCTGAAAGTCTTCTTTGATCGCCTTTTCTGCACCCCTAACCCTTAAAACACATTGTAACTTTTGACGGACTAGTCTAAGCTTGCTGAAAGATGTTGGCAATACGCCGAAAGGCCCTTCTTATTGCCGACATACCATTTTTCTGGGAAATTTTTGAGCCAGTCCTTTCGGTGAGCCCAATCTAGCTTGCCTAAGTTACTCGGTGACTTGCCGATTGGTTCGGCGAGTCTTTCTGCCTCTTATTTTCTGCATTTTTCTTGAATTGTTTCTAACTATTTCTAATGTACTTTGCAGATATGGCTAGACCAAAGGTAGCAAGCCAAGACATGCCGCCCCGCAAGAGGGCAACATGTATCACAATTAACGAGGATGCAGCTGCATCCAAGGCAAAGGCTACAAAACTTCCCACCTTAGGTGGGAAGGATAAAGTCAAAGGAAAAGCACCAGCCCCTGAGTCACCGGAGGTCAGCTTCGATAGTGAGGGAGTGTACGCCACTCACCTTACCACGCCTGAGAGTGAGGGTGAGCACCAGGACCCTCAGGCTACCACTTTTGAGCCTGAGGATGATCAACTACTGTTGGGCAGGAGAGCTGAGCTGCACTACAAGAGGATGCATGATCCTTCTAGGATCCGAGTACCCCAGACTGCTACTCCTCCTCTTGTCACAGACCAGGCTGTGGTCCAAGCACCACATGTACAAGGTCCTCCTCCTCGGTCCATGAATAGACTGAAGGCTGAGGGATTAAGGACCATCATTGAGGAGAAGAGACTGTCTATAGATGGAGTGATAGATAGGTATCCAAAAATATATCGCACCTTGAGGTCCCATAAGTTTCAAATCTTCACAAAACCCCATGGCCCTTGCATTCCTAATTGGGTCCGAGAGTTTTACACTACCTATGAACCTTTAGTGCCTCCAGGGAAGAGAAAGGCTGCCACATTCAAGCCGGTAGATTATGTGATCGTTTGGGGAAAGAAGGTAAAGTGTGATAGCAGTGACATAAATATTGTATTGGAATGCACTTCCAACATTACTGATGACTACCAATACATGATCAAGACCAAGTCTTTGGAGACTATGAAGGAATGGTTGGCTCTTCTGTTGTCAGATTGTACTCCTAAGTGGGTCGAGGCTGGAGTGTAGATTGAGAAGAAGGACATCAATGTGGCAGCGAGGTATTTGTTTGACTTTATCAGCAGCACCATTATGCCATCTTAGAACCAATCCATCCTCCGCCACATAAAGGTGGATTGTTCTGGTTCCATCATTGGAGGGAAACGTATAAATTTAGACATGATCATTGCATAAGAAATGGCCTTGAGGGCCAAGCAGTGTCAAACATCTCTTCCATTCTTGATGTTGATCATCAAATTGTGTAGACGGACCCGAATACCCCGTGATGAGAAGACGAATATGGAAGTGATTCCCACCTCCTGTACTAACATTCGGTGGATAGAAGATAAGTATTTGAAGGATGAGGATGACTGGAAGAAGGCAGCTCTAGTGGACACATCCTCGATTGTTGATACTAAGACCCTACCTGCAGAGGCAGTATTGCCTACTCCGGCCCCTGGGCCTTCAGGTATATCTAGCGCTATCCCTTTTGAGACTTCTAGTTCCTCTTGAGGTCCACTGCCTCCTAGGTCTGCTGCTAGTGCCACTGCGCCCTGACCCCCACTCAACCAGGCTGCAATACTACGGATGGGGCAGCTATCCCATTCTGCTAATAGACGTGCCTCCAAGCTTGAGGCCACAGTTCATAGGATGATTGAGAGGGCCCTTACTACTGCTTTGACACCTCTTAGTGTGTCGATTGATGCCCTTGCAACAAGGATAGTGGTGTGTGAGCGAGGCCAATGGCCACTGAGGAGGTGACAGCCTTAAAGGCCACAATTGTTGAGTTGAGGAAGGACGTGGACCAGCTGAAGTACACAGATATGTCCATGATTTTTTGGACTATAGAGATCCCTGACATGCCATTTGATACAGATGTGCCTCTGGCTACCACCAGAGATGAGGTTTGAGTTTAGGAGGTGGTTGCATCTGAGTTTGAGGCAGAGACGGATGAGGAGCAGCTCGGTCTCCAAAAGGAGACCACATATGAGGGCCTTACAGAGGTCGAGGAGGACATGGTGGATTCAGTCATGTAGATCTCATTGATAGATACACCCATGGCAGGATCTGGTGGAGCTAGTGTTGATGTTGCACAGGGCATTGATACCCCGACAGACAGAGTGACTATGTAGATAGGACCCTTCTTTACCTCCCTCTCTGTCATTTTTATTGACTTTTAGTTATTATTTTGTTTCATTTGAGGACAACTACCTTTTTATTTGTGGTGGGGTGAGGTATTCCCATACCAACCTCTTGTGACTATCTTTTGTATATACTATTGGGTTTTGTGCTTTGAATTACGTGTTGATATTGTTTTATGGATGTTTGAGCTTGTGGCTCCTTATGATGAATGTAAATGGTTTTGACCATTCTAAAAAACTTTTTGTTTGCCACTTGTGTTGTGTGAATGTGGTTGTTTTTGTACAAATTTGAGTATCAGTTATGATTAATACCGATGACTTAAATAGTGCTCTTAATCGAACAAACATGAATGCGTGGCTACGATGAGGCCAAATGAAGTTGAATAAACAATGTGTGAACTTTTTGCATCTCGTTGTGACTATCCGGTTATCAAATGGTGTCTCTTATGATGAATATTGCACACTAGCAAAAGTGTGGAGTCTCGTTTGATATTGGTGTCAATGCCTTGTGTGATGATCTTACTTTGAACCTTGTGTGATGACAACTACAATTTGCCCCGTTGGTCCGGTTGACTTAGTGATGCAAACTCTTGAAATGATCTTAGGCAACAATTCTGAAGATTGAAACAAATTGAAAATATACCTCTTTTCTGGCCAACCTTGTGAGTCTGTGAACTTTGCTTGAACCCCTTTTGAGCCTTATCCTTTTCTTGGAAGAAATTTGATGCAATTGTAACCCGTCTTTATCCATTCAACCATAATCCTCATGAAGTATGGTTTGTTTGAATAGCCAACTTAGGCCAAAAGCCTAAGTTAGGGGTGTGGTGAAAGATGAGGTAAATCAAGAGGTGTGAAAAAGTTCCCCTTGATCCATAATTTTGTAAAAAGATGGAACCGCTCTATACAAAAAAAAGAAAAAAAAGAAAAGAAGAATGAAAAAGAAAAAGAATGAAAAAGTTGTGAAAGTTGAAAAAGAAATGGGGTGTCCGATATTCCATTTGAAGTGAATAATGGGGTGAATTTTCAGCATGAGTGAAAATGCTGAAGAAAAGGAAGGAAAAATGTTGTTCATACAACATTTCTTAAGGATAGTATCCACTGAGCCTAAATGACCATACCTTTACACTCAGCCCCGTTACAAGCCTTGAAAAGATCTTGTTGATCTTGAATGAGCTAAAACAAATGTTGATTGGAAAATAAGGGCAAGCCTATGGGTGAAGTCATGCATGTGTTCATCTTTGTGAGTGTGAGAGTCGTATGTGATTTCGGAGCTATAAATTGTTGAGGAATTATGTGTGAATATGGAATCATCTTTGTTGTGAGGGCATTTGAGTACCTTTGTTGAGCTTGAACTTGCATTTGAAGCAAGTATTGTGAACTTGAGATTTTTTTATAATGGTGAGTCACAACTTGAGCCTTTGAGTGCACAATTGATTCTTGCATGAGTAAGTTGAGTCTTGTTGTGTGCATTCATGATTGAGTCTTCTGTTTGAGACATCCTTTTTGAACTGCTGGACTTGAGTTTTACTTGAGGACAAACAAAAGTTTAAGTTGGGGGTGTTGATGAGTGAGAGATTTGGACTCATATAGAGCTTTGTTTATATAGAATTAGTGTCCGCAAATGCTTAATTTATGCCAATAACTTATGTAAAACCATTGATTTTTAGGTATATGGATTGAGGAACAAAATAAGGACACTAACAAGCAAAAAGGAACACAACAGGTTGAAAGGATGAAAAGAGGCAGCCTGGTGATCGCTAAGTTCACTTGGCGAATCGCCAAATGGCTATTTGACAGCCTAAAGTTCTAGTTTGCCAAGCCCTGAAGGAAAGAACCAAGTTGGAGATGAAAATGAGTAGTTGGCAGATCGCCGAGTGATTCCGTGAATCCAAGATAGATCTCCCAAAGTTACAAACATGGAGTATGCTGAGTACCAAGACAAAATGGCAATGGAATAGACCAAAGGGCAGCTCACCGAGTGGTTCAGGGAGCCCGACTTACTTCACCGAGTGACTCTTCACAGCACATTTTTGGCGACTATATTTTGAACATTTAGTTTAATAACAAATACTCTTTAGAACACTTTATTATTAAGTTTTGAGCACCAGGAAATAGTTTTTCTTTAGTTTTTCCTTAGATTTGAGAGATTGAAGAAATTCACTTCTGAGAAATTGGAAGTGGGTGTTTGAGATTCTTCGAATTGGATCATTGTAAGGATGAAACTACACTTACCCAGCTAATGTATAATAAATTCGGTTAACTGTTTCTACCTTTTTATAATGTCTAGCTAAAACCCCAATTCTTGGGGTGTGATCATATGATTATGGGCTGATTTAATTTATGGGTATTGCTAATTGTTAGTTTAAATGCTATTTAGAAGTGAGTTTAATTAGTAATTGTGGTTTAATTTAGGAATTGTAATTGCAAATGCAGTTTCAGGTTTGTGTTCTTAACTTGCTCGAGAGAGAGGTTTTAGAACCAAAATTATTAGTTGATGGTCAATGGGTATTGGGTTGACCTGGGTTCAACTTGAGAAAGTGAATCCTAAACTCAATCCCACACATTCAGTTTGAGATAGTGAACGAACTAAGGTGTGGGCTGCTCTTATTTTGCATGCTTTTTTGATGTTCGAGAGAAATCGCTTGATTCGAGGTAAATTGTTTGAGAGAATGTTTACCTCCCCTATAGCCTGGCTTACTCACTAATATCTAGGTATTTACTAATAGTTGCAATTACCCTTACGTCTATAATTGCCTATCATCTATCACATCCCAAGAACTCGTCTCATTATTGTTAATTTTTAATGTTTGTGACTATTTATAGCTGTTAATCGAAACCAAAACCCCCCATTTGACATTCGTGTCACCCTTTAATTTGAATTGTCTTTATTCGATAACTTTTATTCCTATGACTGATTTGACCATGTTCATACTTCCTAATTGAATCTGAAACATGTACCGTTCCCTGTGGGATTCGACCCCAACTCATTCAGTCAGATTTTATACTGACTAGCGATCGTTGACACTTAGAATTTGATAAAGTGTTCTTAAATTGTTAATCAGTCTATGGCATTCTTAGGTCATATTTTTTCCGGTGAGGGGAATTAAAGTTGACACACAAAATAGAAGCAGTTCAGAATTAGCCTAGACCCATATCTCCAAATGATATTGAGAGTTTCTTAGGGTTGGCTTGCTATTATATAAGGTTCATAGAGGGGTTCTCATCTATTCCGTCCCCTTTGACCAAGTTAACCCAGAAAACAATTAAGTTTCAATGGTCTGAAGCTTGTGTGAAAAGTTTTCAGGAATTGAATAAAAGCGGTTGACTACTACCCCTGTATTGACCTTACAAGAAGGTACGCAAGGCTTTGTTGTATATTGTGATGCATCCAGAGTTGGTTTGGGTTGTGTGTTAATGCAGAATGACGAAGTTATAGCTTATGCTTCCCGACACTGGAAAGTTCATGAGAAGAAGTACCCAACCCATCACTTAGAGTTGGCTGCCGTAGTATTTGCTTTGAAAATATGGCATCACTATATTTATGATGTTCATGTAGATGTATTCACTAATCACAATAGTCTTTAGTATGTGTTTAGTTAGAAAGAGCTTAATCTCAGACAAAGGAAGTGGTTAAAGTTACTCAAAGTTTATGACATGATTATTCTTTATCATCCAGGTAAGGTTAATGTTGTTGCTGATGCCTTGAGTAGATTATCTATGGGTAGTACTGCCCATGTTTAGGAAGAAAATTAGTTAGCAAAAGATGTGCATAGACTTGCACGATTGGGGGTTCGACTAATGGATTCCACAAAAGGAGGAGTAGTGGCGATGAATGGGGTTGAATCATCATTTGTGTCAGAAGTGAAAGAGAAGCAAGACCAAGACCCTATCTTGCTTGAATTGAAGGCAAATGTTCATGACCAAAAAGTATTGGCTTTTGAACAAGAGGGAGATGGCGTATTGAGGTATCAAGGTAGATTGTGTGTACAAAGGGTGGATGAACTCCAAGAGAGGATCATGGAGGAGCTCACAGCTCTAGATATTCAATTCATTCAGTGTCCACAAAGATATATCGTGACTTGAGAGAAGTGTATTGGTGGAATAGTATGAAGAAAGGTATTGCTGAGTTCATTGCTAAATGCCCGAATTGTCAACAAGTTAAAGTAGAGCACCAAAGGTTAGGTGGTATGGCTCAGAATATAGAACTTCTGGAATGGAAGTGGGAGATGATCCACATAGATTTCGTTATTGGGTTGCCACCGTCTCGCAGGCAACATGATTCAAGAGGTAGTTAGACTTCATGGGGTGCCAGTTTCGATCATGTCAAATAGAGGTGCACAATTTACTACACAGTTCTGGAAATCTTTCCAAAAAGGCTTGGATTCAAAGGTGAACTTGAGTATTGCTTTCAATCCGCAGACTAGAGCTGTCAATATGGGTTAGGCCCGTTGGGCCGGCCTGGCCTAACCCGGGATTTAATAGGGCTGGGCTAAGATTTTTGGAGCCCATTTAAGAAAAGGGCTTTTTAGCCCGACCTGAATAAGCCTACTGATTTGTGGGGCTTGGGAAATATAGGTAGGGCCGGTCCGTGGGACAAATAAAAATAATTAAAAAAATATAATATAATATTAAAATTTAAAATTAAAGAGAGTCCAAACTCAAAATCTATTTAATATTTAACTAATTGAAACCGCATATTAATTGGAGATGAAAATGGAGATGTTAAGACAACCTTGCCACAAGTTGATTCAAATATGCTTGATGAAGATGATCATGAAGTGTTGGATACGCCCTAGATTTCATGATGTGTTAGATACGCCATAAGTTTCATGATTTTTTTTAAGGATTTTATTTTTAACTTTTTTATGGTTGGAATATCGTCACATTTTTTGTGTTTTTATGTGATAAAACAATTAGGTTTAATATTTCTATTTAGATATTTATACTTTTATTTGAAAAAACCTTAATAAGTATTATAAAAATAATTTTATTTGTGGATTTGATTAACAAGTAGTAACATTACACCATGTAATATTGTTTTGTCGATATTTATGATAATATTTTTAAATTATAATTTATAATTTATTTTAATAATTATATAAAAAGTGGGCTGGCCCGGCAAGCCTATAGCCCACGTACTTGTGGGCTGGGCCGATCGTTTTTTGGCCCACACCAAAAATGGGCTAGCCCGGCCTGACCCGTAAAATGTCAAAGCCTATATGGGTTAGCTCGGATGGGATGGGCTAGCCCATATTGACAGCTCTATATCTATATATATATATATCTTCTCAATATATTATTATATTATATTATATTATATTTTTTACCTTAAAAGCATGAACTCCTAACTTAGGTTGTGACTTTTTTGATGACTTGTGACTTTTCCAATAAGTTGTGACTTTTTTCAAAGGGTTGTGATTTTTGATGAGTTGTGACTTTTCGAAAGAGTTGTGACTTTTTCAATAAGTTGGGACTTTTCCAAATAGTTGTGACTTTTTCGAAGAGTTGTGACTTTTCCAAAGTGTTGTGACTTCTCGAAAAGGTCATGATTTTTCAGATAAGACACAAAAAATATTTGTTTATACTACCCTTTTTTTACTATAAATAGAGGGACTTCCTCTCATTTTTCAATCACATTTTTTTCTAATCTTCTAATCTTCTTCTTCTTCTTGCATTTTAATTTTCTTTTTGTGATTTATTGTCGTTGAGTGAGTTCAAAGTTTAGCAGAATATAAGGTACCACTATTCTGATGAAGTAAGTCGTTCTATCCTAAGAGGGTTTATTCCATAACCTAGAGTAATTGAGGAAAATAATATAATTTTTATCATATAATAATTATTTTTTTGCTTAATATATACATTAGTATGTAATGTTCCGATATATGAAGTTGACACGATGTAGTCTAAATTCATTTGATTTTGTTAACAATTTCTCCTGTGATTTAGATATATGCTTCTGAATATTTTTTTCCAAAATTTAGAGAATTGTGACGATTTCTTTTTGATGCTCAAGACAAAAGAATGACTTTATTTATCAATGCTACTTATGTGATTTAGACTCTTAGGAAGTTTACTTCAAAATAGTTATTACTATATAAGCGTGGTCCTTTTGTTTTACTTATTTACTATTTCTTAATATTTGAGTATTTTAGACGAAGAAAAGTTCATATGACTTGTAATAACGCCAGTTGATGTTTGTATTAGTTTAATTTTTATTATTTATTTAATAGCTAATTTTATGAGATAAATATGTTTATTAATGCAAATATATATTTATTAGTTCACATGCTTTCATACAGTCCCTTGGAAATTGTAAACACATACTTTACACCACTAATCAACTTTGTTTCTTCCCCGTGAAGCATTACTTATACAGCCTATTATTTGTTCACCTGCTTACATACAGTACCCTGGCAATTTTAAACACATACTTTACATATATATGTTACTTGTAACCTTATTTTAGCTACACTTTACAGCTTAATGATACCCACTTTTATGCATCAAATCCCTGCCTAATCATGCAGATTTCGACCATTTGCTGCCCGCAACAATGGTACTAATACACAATAACACCTAGAATAAACATTGTCACTCTCATCTCCCAATGGTAGTCATCAAGCTCCAGCCCACATGACGACTGAAATTGAACTAGCAAAATGGAATGTACCGATAAACAAGATATAAAAAAACAGTCTGTTAATTCGGTGATGAGAGTCTTAGTGATTTGAAGGGGTTAACTAATACCTTACAAGAATTCAAGACAAGAAAGGACTTTCAGAACAATAATATTAGTTAACGAAGAGGTAATAACATAACACTTTTACTTACCTTATTATTTATCGTTCATGTTTATTGTACTTATACCCCCACCCCTTTGCACAATACTAGGTACACAAATTCAAAAAACACTATTTAATAAACATATCGAAACATGGAAGGACTCCTTGAAACCAAATAAGAGTTACTACATTTCTAAAGGACACTTAGACCGCATCAACCCCAACTACTATTCCGTATATAAAGAAATTGAATTGGAATTTATAGATAACACAATCATAAAGGCGACTGACATTGAGGTTTCAACACACAGATTCTCCGTTGGCTTTGTATCATTGGATCATGTTGATAAATTACCTAATGGTGCTATTCTAGGTAACTATCCACCCAAATAATTTGTTATTTAATTTCATGCTCCATTTAGTAATCGCTATCACTAATTTACATTACCTATTCTAAAAATTGATTTGCGTTTTAGTTTAAATGAATTCCCTCATTGAAAAAGAATATAGCAAGAGATGGGAGATAGTTGTTACAAATGAGTAGTATGTTTTGAAGATGCCTAAACTATCCTCAATATAGAGATATGGTGAAGTATTGACATTTCACTTCTAACTGATAACCCAGTATGGAGCATACAAATGTTACTCTATGAGAAGATTTTGTAGAAAATGACGGTGCTTTTCTAGAAAATATGAAAGATGATAACTCTATACTTGACTTATGTGACGTAAGAATCCTAATCTGTAAAAGTATTGGACAGACTACTGTATGTTTTTATAATAAACTGAGTATAGTTGTTGTTTCGAATTTGAAACAAGCTCTGGTCACACTAGGCACTTTTGAAATATCTACTATTTCCATGAGTAACGTCTTGATCAATCCACAGTTTCAAAAATCCACAGACCTGGTACATACATGAATCACATATATGTTCTGTAATGTTATTTAAACCCAATTGTCACAACTAATGTACATACTATACTTTAGCATTGTAGGCAGGTTACTTTTAAAGTTTCTATAACAGGACACAATTGTTCTATTATCTTTGTTGGGTAATTACATCCTAAAATTCCTAAGTTCTAAAAACATTTGCACCAACCACGTTGATGAGTCCACAAATTAGAATCATTTAGGGCTATATTTTAATAGAAATTGTGTCCGCAAATGCTTATTTTATCTCAATATCTGATGAAAACACTTAAGTTTCAGGTGTTTTAAGTTGAAGGAAAGCATGGACACTACATCGCAAAAAGGAACGAAAAGGGCGGAAAAGAACGAAGAAATGAAGGCCTGAGGATCGCCGAGTCCACTTGGCAAGTTGCCAAAGGGTTTTACTTCGCCTTTTGTTCCAATGTGCTGAGCCCTGAAGGAAAGGATCAAGTTAGCGGAAAAAGAAAGCAGTCGATGCATCGCCGGGAAGTTCCGCGAGGCAGTACTATGTCGCCCAATGACCCAGAGCAAACGATGCTGAAGGATGGTGCAAAACGGCGATGAACTACAAAATAGAGTAATAGTTCATCGTCGTCTTGCACCATCCTTCAGCATCGTCGTGCTCTGGGTCATTGGGCCATGGTACTGCTTCACGAAACTTCTCGGTGATACGCCGACTGCTCCCTTTTTCCGCTGACTTGGTCCTTTCCTTCAAGGCTCACCACACTGGAACAAAAGGCGAAGTAAGACCCTTCAGCGACTCACCATGTGGACTCGGCGATCAGGCCTTCATTTCTTCGTTCTTTTCAGCCTTTTCATTACTTTTTGCGACGTAATGTCCATGCTTTCCTTCAAACTTCAGATACCCGAAACTTAAGTGTTTTCATCAGATATTGAGATAAAATAAGCATTTGAGGACACAATTTCTATTAAAATATAGCCCTAAATGAGTCCAATTTGTGGACTCATCAACACCCCCAACTTAAACTTTTGCTTGTCCTCAAGCAAACTCAAGTTCAGTCGTTCAAAAAGGGTGTCTTGAACAGTGCTACACAAGACTCAACCATGAATGCACACAATAAAACTCAATTTACTTATGCACAGATCAAATGTGCACTTAAAGATTCAAGTTGTGACTCACTAATATCAAAGAACCTCATGCTCACAGTACTTGCTTCAAATGCAAGTTCAAGCTCAACCAAAGTGTTCAAATGCCCTCACAGAAAGAATGATTCCATAATCACACAATGGTTCATAGTTTAAAGCTTCGGAATCAGATGCAATTCTCACTCTCACAAGGAAGAACACAATGCATGCTTTCACCCATAGGTTTGCCCATATTTTCCGATCAACATTTGTTTCAGCTTACTCAAGATTAGAAAGGTCTTTTTAAGGCTTGTAATGGGGCAGAGTGCAAAGGTATGGTCATTTAGGCTCAGTGACTTTCAACCTCATGAAATGTAGTGCTCACAACACTTCCTTTCCTTTTCATTCATCATTCTCTTTAGTGCTCATAAGTTATCCTATTATTCACTTTCCATGGATTGTTTGGGAACCCCATTTCTTTTGTACTTTATTCCACAACTTTCTTTTTCATTCTTTTTCTTTTTCTTTCCCTTTTCTCTCTTTTTTTTTTATATGGAGGGGTTCCATTTTTCTTCAAAACCATGGGTTTCGGGAGACTTTTCTTGCACTTCTTGATTTTCCCTTTTTTTTTTCACCACACCCCAACTTAGGCTTTTGGCCTAAGTTGACTTATCACTAAACCACAAATCAAGAGGATTATAGGTAGTGGATTAAAAAAGGTCTGGGTTTCATCAAATTTCTCCCAGAGAAAGGTAAGGTTCAAGGGGTGTTCAAGAGAGGTTAACACATTCACAAGGTAAGTCACAAAAGAGGTATATGTCAAATTGGCTCACACTCGTAGAAGTTGCCTAAGATCATATCAAGAGATAGCATCACTTAGTTGACCGGACCAACGGGGCAAATTCTAGGATCTACCATGCATGCATGGTTCAAAGTAAGTTCATCACACTAGGCATTGACACTATAGTCAAACAAGACTCCACACTTTCGCTAGTGTGCAATGATCATCACAAGACACTCAATTCGATACTAGGCTAGTCATAACGAGATGTAAAGAGTTCACATATTGTCTATGCAACTTCATTTGGCCTCATCGTAGCCATACATTCATGTTTGTTTGATTATAAGCACTGTTCATGTCATCGGTATTGATTGTAACCGAGACTTAAATCTTGCAGAAGAACAATCACATTCAACAGCATAAAAAGGGTGGCAAAAATGTGTGAAAAATTCAAAAAATTTTGGAAGGTTCAAAATCCTTTTGCAATTTAAAATAAAAGGAGCCACCAACTCAAACATCCACTGAAAATAGTATTACACAATTTTTAAATAGAACGGCCCAATTATATACACAAAACACAAACAAAAGTAGCACACAAAAGGTGTGGGCCTCACCCCACCACAATTAAAAAGCAATTTGTCCTCAAATGCAAATAACATAGAATCTGAAATGTAAAATGAAGAAACACAGAGAGAAAGGTAGAGAGGAGATCCTGTCTAAGCAGTCACTCCATCTGTCTGGGGATCAGTGCCCAGAGTGTTGTCATTCTGCTTCTGGTTCTCTTTTTATTTTTGCTCTGCTTTAGCTTCTGCAGCGGTATTAGCCTCGATCATATTGTCCAACTCGTGAGCTGCCACAAAGGCGTGTTTCACATTGTTGAACCCTCGAGCCCACAAAGGGACATTAGGGTCGATGGTTATCCTTCTCCTCGAACTGGCTGTCTGGATGTCGCTCCTTTCAGTTCTTCTGAACTATTGTACTCTTATGTGTCTGGGTGGCATGTTTCTTCCTGCAACTTTTGGTCTGGCTATGTCTGCACAGTTTTGAGATAATGTTAGAACATATTTGACAACCAAAAAAAAGACATTCAGCTGCAAAAAAACTAGATAGTCCATTCGGCATGCCACCGATAGTCACAGTACAAAAGGAGTTAGAGGTGCAGAGAAAGGGTGAATAAGATGACATTCATCGAGTCACCGAGTGCACTTGGCGATCCCGTGCTTCTCGCTGAAAGTTACAGCAGCTACAACAAATAAAGCATGATAGTAAGGGAGAGATGGGGTACTTAGGCGAACCGTGGAGTGGTTCGACAAGTTCGTCACAGCTCGCCGAATCACCCATTGTTCCTACTTTTGACCCAACTTTTCAAAACTAGCCCCACAACCCCCGAAAACACAATTTAAGCAAAAAATAGCACAAATTTAACCAAGACCCATATAATATGAATACCACCCATCGCACATTAACTCAACTAGATACATTGGAGAACAAGGTTTCAATAGTTTAAGGAAGATTATCGAATAACAATCACCAATTAACCAATTCTATCCAATCAGGGAGGTTCAACAGATTTTAACAATATCAAAGAGTTTGCAAATGAGTACAATGCTGACAAAATAATTACGAGTATTGAGAAGCTAACCTTTTGTACTGATTAAAATGCTACCGAAAGCTAGGCGGCAATGCAATCCAAATCCACGCACAAATCAATGAACCAAAATACTCCAAAAGTGCAAGAAATATAAAACTAGAGTGCATGTGTGACTTTGGGAAGGTGAAAAAGTGATGGAAAGAGAATGAAGTTAGAACTTTTTAAACCTTTGGCTGAAAGACCGTCCAGTTTTTTGTGTATTGGGCGACATTAGTCCCGATCGCCGAACCTGTTGGCGGTTTGCTGAGTTGTTGCTTGTCTCACCGAGTTTTACAGGACCTTCAGTTAAGACAAAAATCCAAATGGTGGTCTGCATCAAAATCGACAATATACTCAGCGACTCGCCAATGATTTCGTTGAGTCCACCGGGTTTTATAGCTCCAGACCTAAACTATGTTGGATCAAACATCGGAGTGCGTCGGGGTCGCCGAACCTTTCGGTGATTCACCCACCAGGTCTTCCAATTGCCAATCTGTACTTCTCATTCAACTTCCACACTTTCACTTGCGCAATCAACACACCATTATTTTATTAAAGACAAGATAGAAATAACAACAAGGGTTTTGGGATGCCTCCCAAACAGTGCCTTAGTTAATGTCGTGGCACAATGCAAGTTCACCTTTAAACCTCATTCTTGGGGTTAACCATGGTATCACTCGGCAAACCCCCTGGCTGTCTCGGATTTAGGTGAGACGAGATATGACGCATCTGGGTCTCTAACTGCTCGATTGAAACTAAATGAGATGTAATGGTCTGGCTAAGGGTAGACACATCTTATTTCATGCCTTTTAGCATTTTGTTTGACCCTTCAACTTTGTTGAGGATGCACGAGAGCATATCCTCAAACCTACCACAATCCGAATCCTTTGGCTTCAGGCGCTCATGGGGAGGCACATATCTATCCTTCTCCTCATCCTTCCAATTTGGATTTCAGTCCCTCCATTCATGATCTCGGTCCTTCCAACCTTCGTCTCTAGCCCAACCTTGGTTACCACCCTTGCCTTGGGTAATTTGAGCGGTAGCCACCACCCTGGTTGGCTAGAAAATTTACCTCCTTGTTATACAAGGCTTCAAACTTCATGTCCTCAGGATTAGCACCCACGACCCCCACAATGTTGACACCATGGGTACCGACCCCCATGACATTTTTGGATAAAATATTAAGCTGCATCATGATTTTGGCCATGTTCTGATCTCTCTCATTGTCTTTTTCAATCTGATCCTTGGATAGCTTGAAAGTGAGAGGGCAGACTTGGTCCTCACGAGTGTACCATCTCTGTTGATGGTTGTCATACCATCTAAAAGCTAGGCTGCTACTGCATATGGCTATTGCATTAAGCCTCCCGGTGAGAGTTGGTCAGGGACACCTTTGTTCACCGAGTCTAAGCTTCGGTAGAAGTATTGAAGTAACACGTTATCAGGCAAACCATGGGTTGGGCATTGGAGCACCAATTTTTTGAACCATAGCCAAGTTTCGTGCAGAGGCTCTCCATCTAGATGTTTAAAGCTCTGGATGCTATCCCGCAGTGACATCATCTTTGAGGGAGGGAAAAATTGCACTTGAAATGCGGTTATCAACTCCTCCCAAGAAGTGATAGATTCACGTGGTAGTTCGGCTAGCCACTTGCAAGCCTCTCCCATCAATGAGAAAGGGAATAACCTCAACTAGACCAACTCTTGAGAGATGTTTTTGAACGAGAATGGTCCACACACATCTAAATTTTTTTGAAGATGCTCGTGAGGATCCTCATGAGCCAGTCCGCTGAAAAGTCCCTTCAGTTGCAAGAGTTGCAACATGGTGCTTGTTATGTGGAACACTGCATTTCCCTCGGCTGTGGGTAAACGGATGGGTCCAACACCTCCCATGAGATGGTGGCCATTGGTGTTGGGCTCTTGGAAATTGTTGAGATTTTCGATGTGGTCTTGGTGGCCTACCTAGCTACCGTTGCTACCATTAACACTCATGCTTTCTGAAATATTCACACAACAAACAAACAAAACTAAAAATTAGGTAAGTATACTACAACTAAGAAGAACAAAATGTTTTACCAAATTAAAAATTCTCAAGTAACACCACTCCGCTGCAGCGGCGCCATTTTGATGTTTGTGTAATCAACGACACAACTTCCGATGCGAGTGTCTATGATCGTGCAATAGTATAATAACCCAACCAAGGGTTGGGGTCGAGTCCCAAGGGAGTGGTTTTGAGAATTAATAGAAAAATAAAGTTTTTTCTAACTAGTCGTAGCTAAAGACATTAATGATTAAAAACATTGTAAATTAAAGGGGAACACAAGAGTGTCAATTAACAATAGGGGATTTTGTCTCTAGTAAATAAAAACAAAAAAATAAACAAAGATTTCTAAATAATAAAAAGGGATTCTTGGGATGTGACCGAAATACGGGTTAATGTAAATTATTGGGTACATGCTTTCGATAGAGAATTTATAGAGTAATAGTGACTAGGTTAAGCTTTACGTGGAAATAAATTCTCTCTCGAGCAACTTACCCCGTTTCAAAGGGTTTCTCTTGGACACCCACTTGCCGCATGAAGTCCAGCCTACGCCTTACCCCACTTACTCTCTCGAGCTGAGTGCTAGGATATGGGACTAGGGTTCACTCTCTCGAGCTAAACCTCATGTCGACCCACTCCTTAGGCCATCAATCTAGTAGTCTTGGTTTCGCGAATTTTCTCTCGAGCAAGATGAAAACACATAAATAAACTTGTATTTGCAACTACAAATTTGTTAAATTCATCCACAACTACCAGACGAAATCACTATTAAACTATATTTAATCTATCAGCAAGCAAGACCCAACAACAATCTTAACCCATATTCGCTAAATAACACCCCAAGAATTGGGGTTTTTAGCCACACATCAAGAGATAGAAATTTATACCTAAATGAGCTTACATTCAAATGGGTATGAAGATTTAGGTTATGTTACAGGCCAAGAATGAAGAATCCAAGAGACCCAAGTCCAAATCCTTGGAGATGAAACACTCTTCTTCTTCAAGGTATCAAAACCCTCTCAAATTCAAAGAAAAAATAAAAAAGTACTAAAAAATATATTAATTTGTTCCACAGTAAAACCTAATACTAAACTACAACTCTCAGTGAGTATTTATAGTTTTCAAAAATCTGTGTTGCAATGGATCATTCGGCGACATTAGTTGGAATCACCGATCAACTCGGCAATTCGCCCTTTTGTGTAGTTCATCACCGTCTTGCACCATCCTTCAGCATCATCCTGATCTGGGTCATTGGGTGACATGGTACTGCTTCGCAGAACTTCTCGGCGATACGCCGACAACTCTCTTTTTCCATCGACTTGATCCTTTCCTTCAAGGCTCAGCACACTGGAAAAAAAGGTGAAGTAAGACCCTTCGACGATCCTCAGGCCTTTATTTCTTCATTCTTTTCAGCCTATTCATTCCTTTTTGCAACGTAGTGTCCATGCTTTCCTTCAAACTTCAAATACCTGAAACTTAAGTGTTTTCATCAGATATTGAGAGAAAATAAGCATTTGAGGACACAATTTCTATTAAGATATAGCCCTAATGAGTCCAAATTTGGACTCATCAATGAACCGTATGAGTAGAGCATTCTTGAAATGAGTAGTATCATAAAGTCCTTGAGTTGAGCTGTTCATGTCCATAATTCCGCATGAACCCTATGAGTCGAGAATTCTTGAGATGAGAAGGTTCATTGAGTCCTTGAGTTGAGTAGTTCATGCCAATAATTCCGCATGAACTCTATTTTGTGAAGTCTTTTGCAAACCCTTTTAAAACTTGTTTTAAGACTTTAGCATATGAGTTTGAGAAAGAGTAGCATTGAGTTCATTTCTTTCAATATGAATCTATGGCAACTAAGTATTCCAAAAAGAAAATGTTTTCACATTTAAAAGAGGAGGAAACTGAGATTTTCAAAAGAGTTTTGAGTAGTTTGGGTACCATCTCTTTTAAGAGAAAGATTTTTGAGTAATAATCTCAAAACACAGAAAGAGTTATGTTTTAAACATATGAGTTAGTTATATTTTGGGAGTAGTATTGAGCACCGTTATGGGGGAGAGTTCAGACAACTCACAGCCCCATAAACCTTGTAGCCAAAGTGGGTATAAAGGGTCATACATTTTAGATGATTCCTTAATGCATTTTATCATAGACTAGTGGATCCACTTAGTTGAGAGGTTCTATACCCCGACAAAGTATGGGACAGTTCTAGCAGCGTGAGGGAGACGTTGTATCATCACATAGCTCATAATGATGGTTGTCGGTTAGAGAATCTCCCACAGAGTTATATTGTATTTATATATATACAAACTTATTTATTATTGTATTATTCAATACAGTTAGTTGCTATCTACTATTTTAAAAAGCTTTCCATATATATTTCATCTTTTACTGTTGCTTTATCCTTGAGTGTCATGAGTTGAGTATCTTGAGTTGAGTATCATATCTTTGAATTGAGTATCTTATTCTTAAGTTGAGTTGAGTCGAGTGAGTTGAGAAGAGGTAAGTATGTTTCCTTTTTATCATGTTCAAGATTATGTTTATGCTTTAGAATTCTCCTTGCATGCTCGTACATTTCATGTACTGAGCCATTTGGCTTGCATCGTTTCATGATGCAAATATAGGTATTCAGGGTCATCAACAGGCATTTTGTTGATACAACTTGAAGTTCCAGTTAGGTATTGTGAGCCTCCTTATTTTCAGAGGATTTCATTTACCTTTCAATTTGTTCAGGATGTCGTGGGTCTTGTCCCGACCTCCATCTTTGTCATTTAGAGGCTTCATAGATAGACATAAGACTTTGAGAAGTCTATTTCATTTATTTTGTTAAATGTTTTAAAAACATGAGTTGCCTATTTCTGGTGAGTTGAATATACTATTTTATTCAGAGATTATCATTTGATTTAAAGCTTTTTAATTAAGTTAAATAAGTTTTATTCAGTTTTAAGCTTTGTATGCTTGAGTTAGTCTTCTGCTTGTAGTCAGCCAGGATGAGGGTTCGCTGGGGGCAAACAATGGTTCTCTAGTGCCACCCACATCCAGGGTATAGGCTCGGGGTTTGACAAACTTGATATTAGAGCACAGAGTTCTAGAGTCCTAGAATGTCTATGAAGCCGTGTTTGTGGAGTCCTAGTTATCGGTGTAAAAAGCGCCACATCGATAATTAGGATGCTGTAACATTTAGGAATTATATCACTTCTTTCATACTCTTAATCATGCAATAGATTTATGTCATCGAGATTTATTCATACTCATGTGTTTCTCAGATTCATTTGATTACCCGTCATACTAGAGGTGGGTGAAAAGAAATTTCAGTCCTTTATTGATGAGTTGCTCTTAGAAAGAGTCTTGAGGAGGTCATGAGACTCCAGATGGGCTTGAGAGAAGCCCATGAGTTAGTTAAGTGTTGAGATTTAGAGGAATGCATTCATGTTCATATGAATCATGCGTTTGAGCTAAAAATGAGTTGTACACTGTTCCCTAAACCTTATTCACCTGAGACCTTTAAGATGATGGTATGTTTAGAACTTGAGTAGTATTTTCACCCGAAAAGGTAGCATCAGTAACAAGATTTTGAGAAGTAGTAGTGAAAGTGCCAAGACTTGAGAAAGTATGCAGAGGTTCAGTAATCTAAGGAAATGAGATAGTGATGGGGCAGATTATGTGATTGCAATCATGCACCCAATCAGTTATAAGTGATGAGTTTCCCCTAATCGTAAAATAAGGAATAATATTATTGTAGAGAGTTCTTGATAGAAGGAAGAGGAATAGTTACTAGTCATGATGCGATAAAGTATATTTTTTTTAACCAAAATAGAGTTGATGTGAATGTGCCATTGTGTTAGAGAAGACTACATTCATATGTTGAATAATCGAGCAGAGTATTCATGAGGTGGTAGACCCAAGCCAGGCTTATGAATTTTGAAGGGGGAAACCCCATGGTATTCAGATGATGATAGAACTATTTGAGAGATAATGCACAGTAAGTGAGTAAGTAGTACTTAAGTTGCGAAGTAGAATATAATGGTAATTTGTGAGTATGGAGACTAAGAGGTAAGGATTGACTATTTGTCATAAGGTCCTAGTGGACGAGTGTTTCTAAATTTGCATCTAGTAGTTGTAAGTTAGTATAGTAAGCGAGCAATCATATTGTATTCATGTTTAGTAATAAACATTAAGCTTATTTGATCAAAAGGATGTCAACATGAGGGTGATGATGTTGTCTTGAGATTTGAACTAGAAGACATGACATAGAGTAGGTGAGGTATTGAGGTGATTATATGCAATGAATATGAGTGGTACAAGTGAGATACCCTAAACCTCTTAATAAGGGTAGTGAAGTGTGGCTAAGTAACAAGAGTTAAAAGAGCATTACGAGGTGTACCGAGAGGGTATGTAATCAGAAGAGGTTAACATAAACACCTTAGAAAGAAGTCTTAGTACCCGCTTATGGAGAGTTCGGTAGTCATGAGATAAGCTTCTCCCGAGTGTTAGAGTAAAAGAGGATGTATATGAGTTAGAGATTTTGGAATAGATCCATAGCCTTCAAGTATCAGCTTTAGACCTAAGGGGGAGATGATAAGATGAGAAGTCGAGTCAAGTGTTTGAGAATAAGATAGTCATGAGTTCCAAAGAGTAAGGGAAATATCTTTTCAGAGGTCCTTTTAGTAACCGAGTAATGTTAGAAAGAGAAGGTTAATGTTCGTATCGTTATAATGTTAGTGTGATAATTCTGTCTAAGGTTATAAATGAGGAGGAAGAAGAGAATGAGGTTTTTCTATGAGAAATAGATAAATGAGAGCCCTTAGTTGATTTTGAATAGTAATGCGGGTAAAATTCTAGTTGGTATGGTAGAGATAGTAAGAGTAACCCCGTTCCATACCCAATCCAGCCGTCATTCGAAGACGAATGATCCCGAGGGGGAGATATTGTAACACCGCAGAATTATTTTGAGGTAAGACTCGAACCATCCTTCGTTGTGAGTAGAATTTTACCAAGGAATTCAAAATTTCTTAAGTATTAAGGTCAGGTCACTAGATGTAGCACCTTGAGTTCCAAAAAGAACTAAATTGGAAATAGCAAAATCTGGAATTTTGCACGTTATGCTTAAGTTATGAGTTTTGGATCAACTTCAAACGATCATAACTTTCAGTCCAAGATGAGTTAGGTGGACCATAAGATATCAAATGAAAGGTGTTTGAATTATATTTCAAATGCCACCGAGTTTGCTAATTTTCTAGCTCGTATGAGGGAGATATGCCCGTTTGAAGTTACGTTTTCTATTTAAGGAAGGTTACCTAGATTTAACAAGGGTATTTTGGTCTTTTCCTTACCGTATCAGATTTAATTCAAAAATTGGTAATATTTAGGGGTCTAAACTGATTTGGTTCAGTTTTACAAACCCTAAAACACGCTAGGTTTTAGAAAAGAGTTCAAGAAGAGAAAAGAGGAGAAAAGTCTAGGTTTCATCAAGTTCTTTAGGTTTCATTGCGGATTTCGCCAAGGGTTTGATCCCTAAGAGGTATCTAAGATTCCATAGTGTTGGTTTTGTTCACCCACGCGCCAATCATGATCTATTCATCGTAATTTCGTTCTTGAAATATAAGGATTTAAGTTCTTGATAAGTGTTCTTGAAGTTTCAATCTAAATCTTGTTTTGCTAGGATTTAGATGAGTTCTTGAGATAATCGTATGAGTTTTAAGGTTGTTTTTTAGATGATTTTTGTATACTAATGTTTGGTATTTGGGTCTAAGTGATTGGGGAAGAAACCATTTGATTCTAGATGAATTAGGGTCGAAAAACGAGTAGGAAAATTTGTCAAGTTTTTTGGGAAAAGGGGTGGGGCGCCGTGCCACTTAGTGCGCCCCAAGTTATATTCTATAGTTTTGTCTCTAGGGCGCTGTGCCACTCAGTACACCACGACTTTCTTTTTGTAGTTTTGGCTCTAGGGTGCTACGACACTCAGTACGCCAGGGTTGCCAGGTCCTTTACCCTATGTTTTCTAGTTGATTTCTACACTCTAAGGTACGTCTAAATATTGAGAGATCATCCGTAACATGAGATCAAAAACCTTGAATCCATAATTCAAATTCAAGGAAGACCTAAGAGTCAAATCTAGAGAGTTCTTTGAGTCATTCCGGGGAGTGTTCTACAATTTCTAATAACTTATTTCAAGACACAAGTAATGTAGTCATGAGTCTACACTATCATCAAGATCCTTCATATCATGAATTATAACCTTTGAATTCATAATTCAAATTCAAGAAAGAGTTAAAAGTAAAGTTCAATGAAGTATTTTAGTTCAATTGTGAATCCTTTAAGATCAACTATCCATTTGATCTATGTTTTGAGGAAGTAAGTAAGAGAATGAGAAGATTCATATGCATGAGTTCCATATTGTTATCTAGACCATTGAGTCGAGTCGTTCATGCCCATAAATTCTGCATGAACTCCACTAGTTAAGTATCTTTGAGAGGAGTAGTATCTTCAAGTTCTAAGCCTTGAGTATTGAGTTCCTAACCCTTTGAGATTTTATTCCTAATTAGGTGACTATTACATGTTACTTATTGAAGGTCCTTGAGTTGAGTTGTTCATGCCCATAATTCCGCATGAACCGTATGAGTTGACCATTCTTGAAATGAGTAGTATCAAAAAGTCCTTTAGTTGAGTTGTTCATGCCCATAATTCCGCATGAACCCTATGAGTCGAGTAGTCTTGAGATGAGAAATATCATTGAGTCTTTGAGTCGTGTAGTTCATGCCCATAATTCCGCATGATCCCTATTTTGAGAAGTCTTTAACAAACATTTTTAAAACATGTTTTAAGACTTGAGCATATGAGTTTGAGAAAGAGTAGCATTGAGTTCATTTCTTTGAAAATTAATATATGGGAACTAAGTATTCCCAAGAGAAAATATTTTCACATTTAAAAGAGGAGGAAACTGAGATTTCCCAAAGAGTTTTGAGCAGTTTGTGCACCATATCTTTTAAGAGAAAGATTATTGAGTAATAATCTCAAAACACATAAAGAGTTATGTTTTAAACATATGAGCTAGTTATATTTTGGGAGTAGTATTGAGCCCCGATATTGGGGGTAATTTAGACAACTCAGAGCCCCCATAAATGATGTAGCCAATGTGGGTAGAAAGGGTCATACTTTTTAGATGATACCTTAATGCTTTTTAGCATAGACTAGTGGATTCCACTTAGTTGAGAGGTTCTATACCCCAGCAACGTATAGGATAATTTTGGCAGCATGGCTGAGACGTTGTATCATCACATAGCTCATTAGTGATTGTTGTTGGTTAGAAAATCTCCCACAGAGTTATATTGTATGTTTATATATACAAACTGAGTTATATTGTATTCTTCAATACATTGAGTTGCTCTCTACTGTTCTAAAAACCTTTCCATATATATTGCATCATTAATGTAACACCTCGTAACTAGAAAGAACTAAAAAGGAATTTAAAAAGAGGAAATAGTCATTTTTGGAAAGTATAAAAATCTGGAAATTTTTAAGTGTGTTAAAGTTGAGTTTTTGGTCAACTTCAAACGATCATAACTTCTAGATCAAGATGAGTTACGCGTGTTTCTAGATATCATAGGAAAGATCTTGGAATAATCTTTTCTACGCTGTGGAATTTGCGCGATTCCGAGTTCGTATGAGTGAGATATGCCCATTCGAAGTTGGGCTGTTCAAATAAGGAAATGACCAATCCGAATTTTTAAAAGGTGTTTTGGTCTTTTCCTTACCCAATTATTTTATTTCTCTTTTGGGTAATTAATTGGGGTCTAAATTGATCTTAGTCAGTTTACGCTTTTGGAAAAAGAGTTAGGGTTTTGAGAAAAGAGAAAAGAAGAGGATAAAGGAGGAAAGGAAACAAGAATCGTCAAGATCTTCAAGAATCACTTGTGGATTTCGTCAAGGGGTGATCCCTACGAGGTATGTGAGTTCACACATCGTTGGGTTCATTCACTCACGTGCCAAACATGTTTAATTCAGCGTGAATTCATCCTAAAAGTTTAAAGTTTGAATGTTCTTGATGTGTGTTCTTCAATTTACTTTCGTTCTTGAGTTTGGGATGATATTGAGGAATTATTGAGAGTTAAAGGTAGATTTTGGAGTTGTTTTGAGTTAGGTTCTTGGGTACATTTGATGGGTATCTGAATCTAAAGAGGATTTGAGAAGAAGAATCGAATTTAGGCGAATTGGGGTTAGAAAATGAAGAAGGAACAAGTCGGCAGAATCTGGGTATTAGGTCCGCGTCGTGGACCTGTTCCTTAGATTTGAAAATTTCTCCTCGCGTCACGAAGTGGTCATGGACCGTTCTGCCACAAAATTGATTTTGCAACCAAAAATTTAAATACATCTCCGCGTCGCGGACCAGATTTCATGCAGTGATTTCTTGACCTTTTCTCATGTTTAACTATCTCAAAACACTCATAAACATCATGATATCTTTCCTTTCTCAAATCATAATCCTTAAATCAATAATTTAATTAAAGGATAAGTAAAGAGTCAAGTCAAGAGAAGTTCATAGAGTCTTCCAAAAAGTCTTTTACAAATGTTTTAACTTTGTTTCAAGACTTTGAGTTTTGAATTGAGTGAAGAGTAAAGTTTGAAGTTCATTTCTTCAAAGAAGTATATGGGGACTATGTATTCCCAAAGAGTCTAAAATATTTTCACATTTAAATAAGAACAGAAACTGAGATTTCGAAAGAGCCTCTGAGCTAGTTTTCAGAAAAGAGTAATCACTTTCTGAATGAAGCAAGAGATGAAACTTTGATTTCCAAGATAGCCTTTGGGCTAAATTTTTGAGAAATTATCTCAAATCACAGAAGAAGTATGTTTTTTAAACATATGAGCTAGTAATCTATTTTGGGAGTAGTATTGAGCACCGATATGGGCGAGAGTTCAGACAATTCATAGCCCCCATAAACCATGTAGCCATCATGGGTAGAAAAGGGTCATAATTTTTAGATGATTCCTTTAGTGATTTTTAGCATAGACTAGTGAATCCACTTAGTAGTTCAGGTTCTATGCCCTCGGCAAGGTATAGGATGGCCCTGGCTGCGTGAGGCAACATGTTGTATCATCACAATATCTCTTAAGTGATGGTTGTGGGTTAGAGAAACTCCCACAAAAGTACTTGTATTATTATATACACAATTTATTGTATTTTTATTTACATTTCCGAGTTATATGTATCTTTGCATACGTACAGAGTTGACATCATGTTTTAAACAACTTTTCTTTATATTGTACTTGTTTTAAACTGCTTTATATTGAAATGAGTTCAGTTATGTTGAGTTGAGTTGAGCCAGGTAAGTTTTTTAGTTCCTTTAAAGCTTATGTCTTATTTTAGAATTCCCTTTGCATTCTCGTACATTCAATGTACTGATTCCATTTGGCCTGCATCTTATTATGATGCAGACACAGGTAACCAGAATCCAGTGCATCGTTGATCCAGTTGAGCACTCAGAGTCTTGTGCTGAGCCTCCTTGCTTCCAGAGGATCCCTTTTTATTGCTTTCAGTTTTATTATTAGTTCATTAGGATGTCGTGGGCCTATCTCGACATCCATCTCAGTTGTTTAGAGGCTTCATAGATAGATAGTCAGTTAGTGAATTCATTTGTCACTACATTATTATTGCCTAGTTTGAATGTTTCTTTTAAGACATTATAAGTTTATTTTGCAGGTTCCTTTTGAGAGTATTTCTTTTGTTTAAGTCTTCCGCTGAGTAAGTAAGCCAGGCAAAGGGTTCACTTGGGAATGGTTCTCGAGTCCTAGTCCCGCCCAGGGTGTAGGCACGGAGCGTGAAAAACTTTGTATCAGAGCACAAGGTTCAAGAGTCCTAGGGAGTCTATGAAGCAGTGTCTGTAGAGTCTTAGTTATCGGTGTGAAGCGCACCACATCTATAATTAGGAGTCTACGATACTTAGGAAATTTTCTGACTTCTTTCATACTTGTTTCGTGCATTAGAGTTTGATCTCTAAAAAGTTTCCTTCTAATTTTGTGCTTACGCGTGTTTTCAGATAATCATGCCTCCACGAAGAGTTGTCTGAGGTCATCCTGCTAGGCGTAATGTTAAGGAGAAAGGGGTACCCAATGCACCTAAAGTGCAACCTCCAGGAGAAATTACCAATGCTGAGTTTAGGGACGCAATTAGGATGCTAAGTCAAGCTGTGACTAATCAGGTTGGGCAACAAAGAGGAGCTTGACAAGAAGAGGCTGACACTTCAAGGATTCGTGAGTTCATGAGGATGAACCCTCCAAGTTTCATGGGTTCGAGCACAACTGAGTATGTAGAGAACTTTATTGAGGAGCTGCAAAAGGTATTTGATGTCATGCATGTTGCTGATACTGAGAGGGTGGAACTAGCTGCATACCATATGAAGGGTGTCGCTAGGATATGGTTCGATCAATGGAAGAAGAATCGAGCTGAGGATGCACCACCTTGTTTTGAGGAGGCTTTCTTGAGGCGTTTCTTCCCGCGAGAATTGAAAGAGGCTAAGGTACGAGAGTTTCTTACCCTTAAGCAAGAGTCACTAAGTGTTAATGAGTATGGGTTGAAGTTCACCCAATTGTCCCGTTATGCTTTGGAGATGGTTGCGGACATGAGGAGTCGAATGAGCTTGTTTGTTGCTGGGCTGTCTCATCTGTCGAGTAAGGATGGTAGGGTTGCAATGCTGATAGGTGACATAGATATCTCAAGGTTGATGGTCTATGTGCAGCAGGTTGAGGAAGAGAAGTTAAGGGATAGAGAGAAGTTTAAGAACAATAGGGCTAATATAGGGAATGAGTCTGGGCAACAGAAGAGTAATGCCAACCGGTCATTCTTCCAACAAAAATAAAAGGGACATGCTCCATCGTCTTCTAGTGCACCTGCACCTAAGAACAAAAGTGAGTACAATAGTCGGAATGTCAGAGACAAGCCTGCATATTCTCAGGGTAGTGTGGCGCAAGGGGGTAGTTAGCCTCATGCCTGCGCTAAGTGTGGTAGGAACCACTCAGGTAGTTTTCGTGAGGGCTCCACTAGTTGTTTCAAGTGTGGTCAGAATGGGCATTTCATGCGAAAGTGTCCAAAGAATAGGCAGGATAATGGTAATGGGGGCAATAGAGCCCAGTCTTCTTGAGTTGCTCCACCAGAAAGAGGTGCACCTAGAGGGGCTACTTTTGGTACTGGCGGAGGATCAAACCACCTATATGCTATCACCACTCGCCAAGAGCATGAGGATTTGCCAGATGTTGTCACTGGTATGATCCAAGTCTTTAACTCTAATGTTTATGCTTTGCTAGACCCAGGAGCGAGTTTATCCTTTGTAACTCCTTACGTTGTGATGAATTTTGATGTTATTCCTGAGCAACTTAGTGAACCATTCAGTGTTTCTACACCTGTTAGTGAGTCTATTCTAGCAGAGAGAGTCTATCGTGATTGTTCCATTTCCTTCAATCACAAAAGTACTATGGTTAATTTAATTGAGTTAGACATGGTAAATTTTGATGTCATTCTTGGTAGGGACTGGCTTCATGCTGTTATGCCTCAGTTGATTGTACAACTCGAGTTGTCAAGTTTTATTTTCCCAATGAGCTAGTCTTAGAGTAGAAAAGCAGCTCAGCAATTCCTAAGGGTCGTTTCATTTCGTACCTTAAGGCAAGGAAGTTATTTTCTAAGGGGTGTGTCTAGCACTTAGTCCGAGTAAATGACTCTAGTGTTGAGATACCTCCTATTTAGTCAGTTTCAGTAGTAAGAGAGCTTCCAGATGTCTTTCCAAATGATCTTCCCAGAGTCCCTGCTAAAAGAGAGATAGACTTTGGTATAAACATTCTTCTAGATACTTATCTTATATCTATTCTCCATATGGAATGGCACCATCAGAGTTGAAAGAGCATAAAGAGCAATTGAAAGATATCCTTGATAAGGGATTTATTCGACCAAGTGTCTCACCTTGGGGCGCTCGGTCTTATTTGTGAGAACTAATAAGGAATTTAAAAAGAGGAAATAGTCATTTTTGGAAAGTATAAAAATCTAGAAATTTTAAATCTGTTAAAGTTGAGTTTTCGGTCAACTTCAAACGACAATAACTTATAGCTCAGGACGAGTTAGGTGTGTTTCTAGATATTGTAGGAAAGATCTTGGAACAATATTTCCAACGCTTCCGAGTTTGCGCAATTCTGAGTTTGTATGAGTGAGATATGCCCATTCGAAGTTGGGCTGTTCGAATAAGGAAATTACCAATCCGGATTTTTAAAGTGTGTTTTGGTCTTTTCCTTACCCAATTATGTTATTTCATTTTTGGATAAATAATTGGGGTCTAAACTAATCTTAGTTAGTTTACACTTTTGGAAAAAGAGTTAGGGTTTTGAGAAAAGAGAAAAGAAGAGGAGAAAGGAGGAAAGGAAGCAAGAATCGTCAAGATCTTCAAGAATTGCTTGTGGATTTCGTCAAGGGGTAATCCCTACGAGGTATGTGTGTTCACACAGGGTTGGGTTCATTCACCCATGCACCAAACATGTTTAATTAAGCGTGAATTAATCCTAAAAGTTGAAAGTTTGAATGTTCTTGATGTGTGTTCTTGAATTTACTTTCGTTCTTGAGTTTGGGATGATATTGAGGAATTCTTGAGAGCTTAATGTCGATTTTAGAGTTGTTTTGAGTTAGGTTCTTAGGTACATTTTCTGTGTATCTGAATCTAAAAAGTATTTGGTACGAAGAATCGAATTTAGGCAAATTGGAGTTAGAAAACGAAGAAGGAACAAGTCGGTAGAATTTGGGTACCAGGTCAACGTCGTGGACCTGTTCCTCAGATTTAAAAATTTCTCCTCGCATCGCGGAGCGGTCACAGACTGTTCTACCTCAAAATTGATTTCTCAACCAAAAATTTAAATACATCTCCGCGTCGTTGACTAGCTTTGAGGCAGTGATATTTTGATCTTTTCTCGTGTTTAGCTATCTAAAAACACTCCTAAAATCATGAGTTAATTCCTATCACAAATCATAATTCAACTCAAAGATAAGTTAAGAGTCAAGTCAAGAGAAGTTCATAGAGTCTTCAAAAAATTCTCTCTCTAGAAAACATGAAGAAGAAGTAGAAGAAGGAGAAGAAGGAGAAGGAGAAGAAGGAGAAGAAGGAGAAGGAGAAGAAGGAAAAGGAGAAAGAGAAGAAGAAGAAGAAGAAGAAGAAGAAGAAGAAGAAGAAGAAGAAGAAGCAGAAGAAGGAGAAGAAGGAGAAGAAGGAGAAGGAGAAGGAAAAAGACAAGAAAGAGAAGAAGAAGAAGAAGAAGAAGAAGAAGAAGAATAAGAAGAAGAAGAAGAAGAAGAAGAAGAAGAAGAAGAAGAAGAAGGAGAAGAAGAAGAAGAAGAAGAAAAAGAAGCAGAAGGAGGAGGAGGAGAAGGAGGAGAAGGAGAAAGAGAAGAAAGAGAACAAGAAGAAGAAGAAGAAGAAGAAGAAGAAGAAGAAGAAGAAGGAGAAGGAGAAGAAGGAGAAGAAGGAGAAGGAGAAGAAGAATGAGGAGGAGGAGGAGGAGGAGGAGGAGAAAGAGAAGAAGAAGAAGAAGAAGAAGAAGAAGAAGAAGAAGCAGAAGGAGGAGGAGGAGGAGGACGAGGAGGAGGAAAATGAGAAGGAGGAAAAGAAGGATAAGTAGGAGAAGGAGAAGGAGAAGGAGAAGGAGGATAAGGAGGAAGAGTAGAAGGAGGAGGAGGAGGAGAAGGGGAAGTAGAAGAAGAAGAAGAAGAACAAGGAAAACGAGAAGGAGGAAAAGGAGGATAAGTAGGAGAAGGAGAAGGAGAAGGAGAAGGATAAGAAGAAAAAGAAGGAGAAGAAGGAGAATAAGGAGAAAAAGGAGAATAAGGAGAAGAAGGAGGAGAAGGAGAAGAAGGAGAATAAGGAGAAAAAGGAGAATAAGGAGAAGAAGGAGGAGAAGGAGAACAAGGAGAAGAAGGAGAAGAAGAAGGAGGAGGAGGAAGAGGAAGAGGAGGATGAGGAAGAGGAGGAGGAGGAGGAGGATGAGAAGGAGAAGGAGGAGAAGAAGAATAAAGAGAAGGAGACAAAGAAGAAGAAGAAGAAGATTGAGGAGAAGGAGGAGGAGAAGAAGAAGAAGAAGAAGAAGAAGAAGGAGAAGAGGAAGAAGAAGTAGTAGTTTTATGATGTATCCCCAAGAACCCCTATATTTCTCAAAGTTGATGATATAATGTGGGTCTTTGTTGATGAAAGAGGATTTGTATGAAATTATGCATGAGATGAAAGAATTTCTTGAATTATAATAACATCCATTTCAAATTCTTAGATTATAGATATATTGATTAAATATGAGTTTTGAACCTCAAGGGGGTAAAGTATGAGATTATGCATGTTTTCTTGAAGTTTTTGTAAATGCTATGAGTACACTTTAAGAGTGAAGTGTTAATGAATAGGTTGTTGTTGTGGGCTGATTGAAAGGTTATTCTCATGAACTTACATGAACATTAATGATAAAATTTTAATGAGCTAACTTGGATTGGTTGTCAAGGGCATCCTTTCATGTGGCATAAGCTATGTTAAGACTAAATAACTAATTGTGGGATAGATGTAGTCATGGTTTATTCCCACATAATGTAATAATGAACTAAGACATGCTTAAAGAGGCATCTCTTAGTGTTCAAGATAACAAGATGAATGATGAATTAAGATATGCTTAAAGAAGTATCTCGTAGTGTTCAAAGGTTCTAATGATGATGCTAGCTTGTATTGAAAAATGATGTTATGACTTATGTTTCCCAACTATCTCTACGATGATGTGTACACTTTATAAATTGCATGCTTTCAAATGAAATCTCCCTTTTTGCATGTTTCTAATGTTTTTATTCATGGCTACCATACTTAGTCCATTTTTGTACTAACGCCTACTTTTCCTACATTTTTCCCAAGTGTAGGGTCCGGCACTAGAGGTGATCATACTTGTGAATAGAGATTTGATATGATTGTCCCCAAGCTTGGTGAGTTCTCATGGTTCGAGGACGGATTTCTTGTCTTTCGTTTCTTTCATGTATTTCCCTTTTTGGACATGTTGTATGGGCTAGGCTCTATCTCATTCACTATTGTAATAGATGGCTATATTAAGATAAGTATAGACTTCCGCTTTCCTTTATGAAAAACTTTTTAAGATTTGAAATATGTTTTACTCTTATTGTTCTATGTCTTATGTTATCAAAGCTAAGTGGCTTGTATGGAGTCCTTCGGGGTTCTATATACCTTGTTACATCTAGGGGGTATCCCTGGGTCGTGACAAACTTGGTTATTAGAGCACAAGGTTTAGAATGATCTTAGGATGATGTCTCATAAGCCACGTCTAGTAGAGTCTTGTTCATGAGTGTGAAGCACGCCACACTTATGAATGAGAGGCTACAAGATGTTTAGGAAATTTCACTTCTTCATTACTCTAAAGTCGTGCCTTAGAGTTTAACTCTAAAAGATTTCTCTCTCCTAATCCTTGACCTCTATCTTCAGGATATGAATACACGAAGGGCTAATGCTAGTAGGATAGAGGATGACAATGTGAATCAATGAGCTCCTCCTCAAGCTCCCCAAGCTCTAATAGATCCTTTGGTTGAGAATGTGACAAATGCAGAGTTTAGGTCACCTATCTAAATATTGGCTCAAGCCGTGACCACTCAAGAAAATAGAGTGGTTGTAGCTCCAGTGAATCCTAATGTGAATTCGGCCTCTTTAAGGGTGAGGGATTTTGCACGAATGAACCCTCCGGACTTTCATGGCTCCAAGGTGGAGGAGGATCCTCAAAGGTTTATCGACAAGGTCTATAAGGTACTTGCTATTATGGGAGTGTCTCTAGAAGAGAAGGCGAAGTTAGCCGCCTACCAACTAAAAGATGTGGCTCAAGTGTGGTATGATCAGTGGAAGGGAGAGAGACTCGTAGGAGCGGGTCTCATAGAATGGGAATTGTTTAAATCGACATTTCTTGATAGGTTCTTCCCCCTCGAGTTGAGGGAGGAAAATGTGCAAGTGTTCATTAACCTTCATCAAGGAAGTATGAATGTTAAGGAGTATAGTCTAAAGTTCATCCAAATATCCAAGTATGCTCCAACTATGGTGGTGGACTCAAGGGCTAAGACGAGTAGGTTTATATCGGGTGTGTTCAACATGGTTGAAAAAAAGTGTTGTACGGCAATGCTCCTCTATGACATGGATATATCAAGGCTTATGGTGTACGCCCAATAAATTGAGGAATCAAATCTCAAAGAAAATAATAGGGAGGTGAAAAAGTCTAGAACTAGTGATTGAAACTTCTCCAACTCAAGGTCCGATGGACAAGGTCAACCTAGATTTCTACAAAGGTTCTCTGGTCAAGGTTCCTATAATACTCTTTCTAAGTCTAACCCTAAACCTCAAGGACGAAATGGAGGTGGTGCTTCTTTGGCTAGGTCAAATTGCTCTAAATGTGGAAGACAACATGATGGTAAATGCCTAGCCGACACAGACGGTTGCTATGGTTATGGCAAGAGTGATCACAAGATGAGAGATTGTCTGGTGCTTAAGGCAAGAGGAAGAGAGGGCAATCAAGCTCCTCCAAGCGGTTCGAACTCCAATACTCCAAAGCAAAACCGCTTCTATGCTCTCCAAACCCGACGTGACCAAGAGAGCTCCCTGGATGTAGTGATCGGTATGTTAAAAGTCTTTCGTATTGATGTGTATGCCTTGTTAGATCTCGGTGCTACTTTGTCTTTTGTGATGCCCTATGTGGTGATGAGATTTGATATTTCTTTGGAAGTGCTGTTAGAACCTTTTTCGGTCTCTACTCCGATTGGGGATTCGGTGATGGCTAAAAGATTTTATAGAAGTTGCCCCATTTCTTTATCACATAGTGTAACTCTTGTTGATTTGATTGAGCTTGACATGTTAGACTTCGATGTGATTCTTGGTATGGATTGGTTACATGCATGTTACGCTTCTATTTATTATAGGACTCGGGTGGTTAAATTTCAATTCCCAAATGAGCCTATCTTAGAGTTGAAGGGGGGAAATTCTATGCATTGAGGTCAATTTGTGTCTTACCTTAAAGCTAGAAAGATGATCTCGAAAGGTTGCTTTAACTATCTTTTTAGGGTGAGGGATGAAGATTCTGAAACCCCTTCTCTTGAGTCGGTCCCTGTAGTGGATGAATTCCCAAAAGTTTTCCCCGATGATTTACCCGGTATTCCTCCCGAGCGGGAAATAGACTTTGGTATTGACCTTCTCCTGGATACGCAACCTATCTCAATTCCTCCTTATAGAATGGCTCCGGCGGAGTTAATAGAGTTTAAAGAGCAATTAAAGGATTTGTTGGATAAGGGTTTCATCTGACCGAGTATCTCTCCATGGGGTGCTCCTGTGTTGTTTGTTAGAAAGAAAGATGGGTCTCTTGGAATGTGCATTGATTATCGTCAATTGAATAAAGCGACCATCAAGAATAAGTATCCTCTTCCAAGAATGATTTGTTTGACCAACTTCAAGGGGCTAAATCTTTCTCTAAGATTGATCTTCGTTTGGGTTATCACCAATTGAGGGTGAGAGGGGATGATATTCCAAAGACGGCTTTTAGAACCCGGTATGGTCATTATGAGTTTGTGGTAATGTCGTTTTTGTTGACTAATGCTCCGGCGATGTTCATGGATTTGATGAATAGGGTCCTTAGACAATACCTTGATATGTTCGTAATTGTGTTTATTAATGATATTTTGATCTATTCAAGGAGTGAGAATGAGCATGTTGACCATTTGAGAATTGTGTTGCAAGTTCTTAAGAACCAATAACTTTTTGCAAAGTTTAGAAAGTGTAAATTTTGATTAAGGTCCATAGCTTTCCTTGGTCATATTGTGTCAAGAAAGGTATTGAGGTAGATCCTAAGAATACGGATGTGGTCAAGAGTTGGCCTAAACCTCTATCTCCTTCCGACATTAGAAGCTTTTTGGGTTTGGCCGGTTACTATAGAAGATTTGTTGACGGATTTTCTTCCATTACTTCTCCTTTGATGGATTTGAGTCAAAAGAAGGCTAAGTTTGTGTGGTCGGAAGCTTGTGATAAAAATTTCCAAGAGTTGAAGGATATACTTACTTTCGCTCCGGTGTTGACTTTATTGGAAGGTACTACTGGTTTTGTAGTATATTGTGATGCCTCTAGAGTTGGGCTGGGATGTATGCTTATGGAAAATGGTAAGGTTATTGCTTATGCTTTAAGGAAACTTAAAGTACATGAGAAGAATTATCCTACCCATGACCTTGAGTTAGCGGCAATTGTGTTTGCCTTAAAGATATGGAGGCATTATTTGTATGGGGTCCATATTGATGTGTTCACCGATCATAAGAGTCTACAGTATGTGTTAATCAAAAGGACTTAAATCTTTGCCAAAGAAGGTAGCTTGAGTTATTGAAGGATTATGACATGAGTGTCCTTTATCACCCCGATAAAGCAAATGTGGTAGCGGATGCTCTTAGTAGATTGTCGATGAGTAGTGTAGCTCATGTAGATAAAGAAAAGAAAGAGTTGGTTCGTGATGTTCATAGGGTCGCCCAACTAGGTGTTCGACTAGTGGATTCCACCAAGGGTGGTGTCATGGTCCATAATGGTTCTGAATCGTCCTTTGTGATGGATGTGAAGTCTAAGGAAGGTCTTCATCCTATCTTGGTTGATTTGAATGAAGTGGTACTTCAGAAGTCTGATTAGGCTTTCTCCCAATGAGGAGATGGGTTAGTAAGGTATCAAGGTAGGTTATGTGTTCCAAATGTTGACGGATTGAGGGAGCAAATTTTGAAAGAAGCCCATAGTTCTCGAATTTCTATTCACCTGGGAACCACCAAGATGTATCATGATCTACGGGAAGTCTATTGGTTGAATGGGAGTAAGAAATATATCGCGGGATTTGTGGTGAAGTGTCCTAATTGTCAACAAGTAAAGGTTGAGCACCAAAGGCCGGAAGGCTTGTCATAAGCTATTGCTATTCCTACTTGGAAGTGGGAAGATGTAAAAATGGATTTTATTTTAGGCTTGCCACGTACTCGGTGCCAACATGACTCGATATGGGTAATAGTGGACCGGATGACTAAGTCCACTCATTTCATTCCTATCAAGGTGCCCTAATCTGTGGAAGAGTATGTTTAACACCCCGTACATCTAATGACCTAAGTTAGATCCTAACGTGTAGTCTAATAGCCTAAGGAAGTTAAAACGTAAGGTGAGAGTCTTAAAACAACTTCCCTAACTTAGTACTAAGGTCATAGTGCCTTAACGTCAAGGCATGGCTCCCATGAGGACCCCCCCCCCCCCCCAAGAGTCCTTGATGAGAGCCAAGGGGCTGATTTAAAAGCTGTACAAAACACCCTCATCCACGAGTGGCAACCTACGAGGCGTAGGTTGACTAAAGCCCCGTAGTTAGGGGGTCGTGAGTCAACACTTGGTTTCCTCCATGAAACCCCCAAAGTCCATAGGCACAGTACCATTTCACGAGGGTGCAATACGGTCCGTGGAGTGATGATATTTTGATCTATTCGAGGAGTGAGGCTGATCATATGAAGCATTTGGGGATAGTATTGCAAGTCCTTAAAGACCACCAATTATATGCTAAGTTTAGCAAGTGTGAGTTTTCGCTAAGGTCGGTTGCTTTCCTTGGTCATATTGTGTCGGGCATGGGTATAGAGGTTGACCCTAAGAAGACGGATGCGGTCAAGAGTTGGCCTAAACCTCTAGCTCCTACCGATATTAGAAGCTTTTTGGGTTTAGCCGATTACTATAGGAGGCTTTTTTAGGGTGTTTCCTCTATTGCCTCTCCATTAACGCGTTAACTCAAAAGAAAGCAAAGTTTGTGTGGTCGGAGACTTGTGAGAAAAGCCTCCAAGAATTGAAGAATAGACTCACATCCGCTCCGGTGTTGACCTTACCTAACGGTACCGATGGGTTTGTGGTATATTGTGATACTTCTCGAGTGGGTTTGGGATGTGTCCTCATGCAACGGGGTAAAGTGATTACCTATGCTTCAAGGCAACTCAAGGTACATGAAAGAATTATCTAACTCATGATCTCGAACTAGCGGCGGTGGTATTTGCTTTGAAAATATGGAGACACTAGCTCTATGGGTTGCATGTAGATGTGTTTACCGACCACAAGAGCCTTCAATATGTGTTTAGCCAAAAAGATTTGAATCTCTGACAAAGAAGGTGGTTAGAACTTTTAAAGGATTATGACATGAGTGTCCTTTACCATCCCGGCAAAGCCAATGTAGTTGCGGATTCCTTAAGTAGAATGTCCATGGGTAGTGTGGCTCATGTAGAAAATGAGAAGAAGGAATTGATTCGTGATGCGCATAGGTTGGCCCGTCTAGGTGTCCAACTTGAGGATTCCACCAAGGGTGGATTCATGGTTCATCATAGTTCTGAATCATCCTTTGTAGTTGATGTATAGTCTAAGTAACATCTTGATCCTATTTTGATGGAAATGAAAGAGTCGGTTCTCAATAAGTCTGTTGAGGTTTTCTCCCAAGGGGGAGATGGGGTGCTTAGGTACCAAGGTAGGTTGTATGTTCCAGATGTTGATGGTTTGAGAGAGAAAATATTAGAAGAGGAGCTCATGGTTCGCGATATTCTATTCATCCGGGAGCTACCAAGATGTACTGTGACCTCCGGGAAATCTATTGGTGGAATGTTATGAAGAAGGATATAGCGGGTTTTGTGACCAAATGTCCTACTTGTCAACAAGTCAAGGCTGAGCACATGAAATCAGGAGGTTTGCTCCAAGATATAATTATTCCCACTTGGAAGTGGGAGGAGGTGAATATGGATTTTGTTGTGGGGTTGCTTCGTACTCAAAGGCAACACGATTCTATTTGGGTCATTGTTGATAGGATGATAAAATCAGCCCATTTCCTTCTCGTCAAGACTACTTTTTCAGCAGAAACTATGCTAAGTTGTACATTAAGGAGGTAGTGAAGTTGTATGGGATTCCTTTGTCCATCATATCGGATAGAGGTACTCAATTTACTTCACATTTTTGGAAGGTGTTTCAACAAGGACTTGGTACCAATGTTAAACTTAGTACCGCCTTCCACCCTCAAATGGTGGTCAAGAAGAACGGACCATTCAAACCTTAGAGGACATGTTGAAGGCGTGTGTGACTGATTTCAAGGGTAATTGGGATGATCATCTTCCTTATATAGAATCTTCCCACAACAATAGTTACCACTCTAGCATTGCCATGGTTCCGTTTGAAGCACTTTATGGAAGAAGGTGTAGATCTCCAGTTGGGTGGTTTGAGGTATGTGAGTTTGCTCTAATTGGTCCCGAACTAGTCTATGATGCCATTGTAAAAGTTCGACTCATTAGAGAAAGGTTGAAGACGGCCCAAAGTTGGCAAAAGTCCTATGCCGACAATAGAATAAAGGATCTTGAATTTGAGGTTGGTGATTGGGTCTATTTGAAAATCTCGCCTATGAAAGGTGTGATGAGGTTTGGCAAGAAGGGGAAACTTTGTCCCCGGTATGTGGGCCCATACCAAATGTTGAAGCGTATTGAGAAAATTGCTTATGAGGTGGACTTTCCAAATGATTTGGCTCCGGTCCACCTGGTGTTTCATGTTTCCATGCTCAAAAAGTGTATTGGTGATCCGGTTTCCATCCTTCCTTTAGAGGGTTTAGGAGTTGATGAAAACCTTTCTTATGAAGAGGTCTCGGTTGAGATTTTGGACGGGCAAGTGAAAAAGTTGAGAAATAAGAAAGTGGCTTCCGTTAAGGTTCTATTGAGGAATCACTTAGTTGAGTGTGGTACATGGGAGGCCGAGGCCGATATGAAGTCCCGTTATCCTCAAATTTTTCCTTCTACTCCTTTTCAAACTTGAGGTAAGTAATTCCTCTTGAGTTTAAGTATTTTGGGAGTCATCTGTGTGGTATGAATTTTCCATGATTTCCTTAAAAAAGTGCATGTTCTTGTGAGAATTCATGTTTAGCATATATTGAGTTTTCATGATGTAAATGTTCCTCATGTTGATTTGCATTTTCTTTGATGATTGCATTATTGGCTCCATGAGATGAAATTATGAGCATGCTTAATGATGTGTTGATGAGATGACATGTTCTCTCTATATTGTTGTGTTGAGCTTATTTGAGTTGGAGAAGTTAGTTCCTCCCATGCTTATGTGAATTGATGGGTTGCATGCATATTGAGTTAGTAGATGTAGTTCCTACTTTCTTGCATTGCTTTGGCCATGTTGTAAAAGGAGTTGAGGTTTCATCCTTTTGAAAAGTGCAAGTTGTGAAGAGTGCATTTGTGATTTTTGCACATTTTTAATGATTCATGTATAATAGGTTTTTTTTCTATAGTTTCTAACTTAGTTGGGTGTCTTAGTCATCATTCGAGGAAAAATGTTCCCAAGGGGTAGATAATGTAACACCCCGTACATCTAATGACCTAAGCTAGAGCCTAACGTGTAGTCTAATAGCCTAAGGAAGTTAAAACGTAACGTGAGAGTCTTAAAACAACTTCCCTAACATAGTACTAAGGTCATAGTGCCTAAACGTCAAGGCATGGCTACCCTGAGGGGGGGGGCCCCCCAAAGGTCCTTGATGAGAGCCAATGGGCTTCTC
>JAJOOR010001889.1:0-63188 GCA_036250505.1 Solanum acaule | reverse complement strand
TTTAGAGATACCTAACTTATCACTTTGCATGTAGTACACTAGGAAAGGATTGTTATTACTAGGATTACTGCGTTATGAGCTTGTGGGGAACACGTATAACCTAGTTAATTCTCTCATCTTGATAACAACCGGAATTGACTTTTGTTTACTGATTACTTACTGAATTCTAACAATTTGTTTCACAAATTCCCCCCCCCCCCTCCCTTTAATTACTTGTTTCTGGAAGTAATTTGACTAAACGAATATAATTGTTGGTTAAAGTGAAGTCTAAATTATTTTCCTCGTGGGATCGACCTCAGCCTACAAGTGGGGTTCTTTACTTGATAACGATCGCTTATGCTTCTTTAGGGAGGTGTAATTTGAGCGTATCAAATTTTGGCGCTGCTGCCGGGCAATTTGGCTTTCAGATTTATTTTAACTACATTATTGAACTTTAGTCAAATATTTCCTAATTTTACTTTTTCTTTTTCTTTTTGTCTCTCTCAGGTTCTGACTCTAGTGTATGCCAAGTACACGGAGCCAGGGTGAACCACTTACTCCTTACGATCCAGAGTTGAACCGAACTTTGCGAAGAATGAACAATCCAAGAGTTCAAGTTAATCCTATCGGAGGCAATCTAGGTGATGAAGTTAAGTTGCAACCTCTGAGGGTAGTTTATGGGGAAAACTAGGTTCCGGCTGAAAATCAACTAGGAGATGCATTGAGGGTGCAGGGTCCACCAGGCCCACGACTGCGTGACAACTATAGGGGCAATGTCGATATTGCTGACTCTGATGGACCTCTTGTCCTACCCCCTTTGCCTCCGGGGCACACATTTGTAGTGACCAGTAGCTTGATGCAGATGCTTAAACACGAGGGGCTTGTTCTCAGGATCGCCATCAGAGGACCCACATGATCACATAGCCAAGCTAAGGGTGGTTTGCAAAAGTTGTGTAGGTCGACCAGACTTGGATATAGATGTCATCGGATTGCGAGTGTTCCCTCTATCACTGACAGGCGATGCTGTTGTATGGTTCACTGAGCTTTCTTATAACTTAATCTATACATGGGATCAACTGAGGGATGTGTTCTTAGCAAGATATTATCCAGTGTCTAAGAAGCTCAATCACAAAGATAGGATCAACAATTTTGTGGCATTACCTGGAGAGTCTGTAAGTAGCTCATGGGACAGATTCACTGCGTTTGTAAGAGCTGTTTCGAATCACCATATTGATGATGAGTCGCTGAAGGAATATTTCTATCGAGGTCAAGATGATAACAATAAAGCAGTGCTTGATACTATTGCTAGAGGATCATATGGTGAGTGCACATACGCGCAGATTGTAGAAAAATTGGAGAAGATCTCTCGCAATATAAAGCATGGAGCACTAGGAGAACGGATACTTGGAGAAACACATTTGTCGTTCATACTACAAACAACCAGTCTGCAGATGAGATTCGTGAGGAGATGGCCCAGGTGAGGACCGAGTTGGGGTTGGTATTGAAGCATGTGAGCGGAAGTGCAGAAAAGGTAAATGATGTGAACTACTTGACTAGAACTCCACCACCAATTGAAGAATGTTACTATGAAAATGATGCTTATACAGTGAATGATCAGACGGGGAGTTTCCGAACAAATGCCCAAGGATCCAACACGGATAATTGGCGCCAAGGTCAGAACTATGGTAATTACAACCAGAGGATCAATATGTCAAAGATAGGAACTTCAATCGCGACAACAACTACAACCGGAATAACTATGGCAACAGAAACGATCTGGTTGGACCTTATGTTCCTCCTCAAAATTGGGAATCCGGTACTAGGGAAGCTGGAGGCAATATGGTGCGTATTGAAGATATGATGCAAAAGATGATGAGAAGGTTTGATGCAACTGATGAGAATGTGAAGGAGATGAGAAACAACTTGTCTAGTATTGGTCAAAAGGTTGATGCCCATGCAGTGTCAATAAAGCATCTAGAGCAGCAGATGACTCAGTTGTCTACTACGTTGAACCCACATCAACCTGGCACTCTTCCTAGCAACACCATCCAGAATCCAAAGAATGATGGCCATTGTAAGGCAATCACTACTCGAGGGGGTAAGCAAACCATTGATCCACCTATGTCATTTGTGGTAGATATTGAGATTAGAAAAGAAGATGATATGGTAGAGGTTAGAGAAGAGTCTGAAAATACGACAGAGAAAGAAGCGGAGATATCTCAGAAAGTGGTCCCCATAACTAGACCTCCACCACCTTTTCCACAGAGGTTAGTGAAGAAGACTGAAGATGGTAAATATCGCAAGTTTATTACTATGCTGAAGCAGCTTTCCATCAATGTTCCGTTGATAGAAGCCTTGGAGCAAATGCATGGGTATGCGAAGTTTATGAAAGATATGGTGACAAAGAAAAGATCTGTGAGTTTTGAAGATGATGATAGAATGCAGCATTGTAGCACTATTGCTACAAGGTCTCTTGTGCAGAAGAAGGAAGATCCTGGTGCTTTCATGCTTCCATGTACTATAGGGTTGTTACACTTTGCTAAGGCATTGTGTGATCTTGGTGCTAGCATCAACCTCATGCCATTTTTGATTTATGAGAAGTTGGGTCTAGGGGATCCTAAGCCTACTACGATGCGGTTACTTATGGCCGATTGAACCGTGAAAAGGCCCATTGGTGTACTCTATGATGTGCTAATGAAAGTGGAGTCGTTCATCTTTTCGGTGGATTTTGTGATTCTTGACTGTGAGGTTGGTTTTGAGGTTCCCATCATCCTTGGGAGACCATTTCTTGCCACAGGGAGTGCGTTGGTTGATATGAAGAAGGGGCAGATGAAGTTCAGACTAAACAATGAAGAAGCAACTTTCAATAATTGTAGGTCCATGAAGCAGAGTGGTGAGCTCCAAACGGTATCTGCTATAACTTACAGGGTTGAGAGTGGTCCAGAAGTGCAAATTGAAGAGCGACTAGGTGTCGAGGCACTAGCAGCAGTTATGATGAATTTCGATAGTGATGGTATTGAAGAATATGGTGAGTTGGTAGCTGCACTCGATAGGTGCGAATATCGGTTGAAACCAAAGAAGTATGAGTTAGACATGAAGAATCGTGAGTCCCCACCTGTGAGACCATCTATTGTGGAGGCACCAAAATTGGAGTTGAAGGCTCTACCACTGCATTTGAGGTATGTATTCTTGGGTAGAGATAATACTTTGCCGGTCATTATTGCGGCAGATTTAAATGCAAGATAAGTAGAGTGCTTGGTGACTGTGTTAAAGAGGTTCAAGCGAGCTATTGGGTGGACTATTGCGGATATTATTGGGATTCCTCTCGGTATTTGTTCTAACAAAATCCAACTCATGCCAGATCACAAACCTAGTATTGAGCACCAAAAAAGATTAAATCCTCCTATGCAAGAGGTAGTTAAAAAGGAGATCATCAAGTAGTTGTATGCTGGGGTTATCTATCCCATTGCAAATAGTAGTTGGGTTTGTCCTGTTCAATGTGTGCCCAAGAAAGGTGGGATTACTGTGGTTCCTAATGAGAGAAACGAGCTTGTTCCTATGCGGCCCGTGACTGGATGGAGAGTCTGCATGGACTACCGGAAGCAAAATGCTTGGACAGAAAAGGACCATTTCCCTATGCCATTCATGGATCAAATGTTGGATAGACTTGCTGGTAAGGGTTGGTATTGTTTTCTTGATGGTTATTCGGGCTACAATCAAATTTCTATATCCCCGAAGGACCAAGAGAAGACCACATTCACTTGCCCTTATGGGACTTTCGCCTTCAAACAGATGTCCTTTGGGTTGTGCAATGCTCCAGCGACCTTCCAGCGTTGCATGACGTCGATATTTTCTGATATGGTGGAGGACACTATTGAGGTATTTATGGATGATTTCTCTGTGGTAGGTGACTATTTTGATCGATGTTTGAATCATTTGGCTGAGGTACTTAAAAGGTGTGAAGATTGCAATCTGGTGCTGAATTGGGAGAAGTGTCACTTTATGGTGAAAGAAGGGATAGTTCTAGGTCATCGAATTTCTGAGAAGGGCATTGAGGTAGATAAAGCGAAAGTTGAGGTAATAGAAAAACTTCCTCCACCTATCTCTATAAAAGGTATTAGAAGTTTTCTTGGGCATGCAGGTTTTTATAGGAGGTTCATCAAAGATTTCTCCAAAATTGCACATCCTTTGTGCAAACTGCTCGAGAAGGAGTGTAAGTTCTATTTTGATGATGCTTGTCTAAGAGCATTTGGAGAGTTGAAGGAGAAGTTAGTTACTGCACCTATCATTATCTCACCGGATTGGGGACAACTATTTGAGGCAATGTGTGATGCAAATGGCATGGCGCTTGATGTGGTATTGGGACAGAGGCAAGAGAAAATTCTCCATCCTATTTACTATGCTAGCAAAGCTCTAAATGTGGCCCAGAAAAATTATATTGTGACTGAAAAAAAGCTTCTTGCGGTGGTTTTCACATTCGAGAAATTTCGATCCTATTTGCTTGGTACCAAGGTCATAGTGCATACTGACCATTCTGCATTGAGGTATTTGATGGCAAAGAAGGATGCAAAACCGAGGTTGATTAGATGGGTATTGTTGCTGCAAGAGTGTGATTTTGTGGTAAAAGATAGAAAGGGGACCGAAAATCAAGTTGCCGATCACTTGTCCAGATTAGAGGAAGAGGCTATGCTAAAGCTTAGTGATAGGGCTAAAATTAATGATGCTTTTCTAGATGAATAGGTATTGGCTGCTTCTCATGATCTGATTCCTTGGTTCACAGACTTTGCTAATTATTTGGCAAGCGATATTGTGCCCCCGGATTTGTCTTTTCACCAAAGGAAAAAGTTTATGCATGATGTGAAGAAATTCTTTTGGGATGAGCCTTACTTGTATCGTAGTTGTGCTGATGGGATTATTCGTCGATGTGTGCCCGAGATTGAGATGTTGAGTGTACTTGAAGCATGTCATTCATCGCCTGTTGGTGGGCATTATAGTGGTATTCAAACTGCACATAAGATTTTGCAGTGTGGGTACTACTGGCCTACTATCCACCAAGATGCTCATGATTTCGCCAAGTCTTGTGACCGTTGCCAAAGAAAATGAGGGATTTAAAAGAGGTAAGAACTTCCTATGAATCCTATATTGGTGATAGAGTTGTTTGATGTATGGGGCATTGATTTTATGGGTCCATTTGTGAGTTCACATGGGATGAAGTATATTCTTGTTGCGGTTGATTATATATCGAAGTGGGTGAAAGTAGTTGCGCTCCCCAACAATGAATGTAAAAGTGTCACCGCATTTTTGAAAAAGAATATCTTCTCCATATTTGGTACACCGAGGAAGATTATCAGTGATGGAGGTTCCCACTTTTGTAATAAGTTGTTCAAGGCGCTACTTGAGAAATATGGTGTCCGCCACAATGTAGCCACTCCTTACCATCCACAGACTAATGGGCAAGTTGAAGTGTCCAACAGAGAGATCAAACAGATTTGGCAAAGACTGTGAATGCTAACAGAACGGATTGGTCAAGGAAGCTTGATGATGCTCTATGGGCCTATCGCACTGCATACAAGACTCCCATAGGTATGTCTCCTTACCAACTTGTATATGGGAAGTCTTGCCATTTACCAGTAGAGCTAGAGCATAAGGCTTTATGGGCGATGAAGAAGCTAAATTTGGATTGGGGCGCCGCATCTAATCAAAGAATGAATGACTTGAATATGCTTGATGAGTTTCACCTAAAAGCTTATGAAAGTTCAGCCTTGTACAAAGAGAAGATGAAGAGGTATCATGATCAAACAATTGAAAAGCGAGAATTTGTGGTGGATGATCTTGTGCTTCTATTCAACTCTAGGTTGCGCTTGTTTCCCGGCAAACTCAAATCCAAATGGACCGGACCATTTTTGCTCACAAAAATGCTTCCCGATGGAGCGGATGAGCTTGAGAACAGTGAAGGAACAAGGTTTATGGTAAATGGGCAAAGGATCAAGATCTATCTCGAAAATGCAAAAAGTATACAAGAGGTTGTAGAGGCCTATGTTCTTGATGAAGTCTGAGTAATCAAGAGGCCTGTGTCGTGCCGCGACGTTAAATCAAGCGCTGCTTGGGAGGCAACCTAAGATGTACAATCTAGCCAACGATAGTTTTTTTTTGTTTTCCCTCTAGTAGTTTTCTTTGTTTAGTTGATTCTCTATTTTAATTTAGATAGGTGTTTTAGTTTTGTATTAGTGTTGGCTAGAATTAACATAGGGTCTGTGTTTAAAAAGTGTCCAGAAAATGTAAAAGGAATAGCCTAATGGTTGCTACATGTGCAGGTGCGCTATGGAAAATCTACTGAAAATGGTCTGGTGCAGAGGTCTACGGACCCCATCGACGGTTCGTCGATCCATCCACAGACCGTGAATAGAGTCTGTAGATCCCAGGTAAGCCCCTAAACTTTTCCAAGTGTAAGAGTGATCTACGGTCCAAATCTATGAATCGTAGATAGACCCATGGACCGTAGACGGGGTTTCGTGGATCCAAAACCCTAATGCTGCCTGACCTGACCCGGACCCCTCCTATTTAAAATCCCCCAATTTTAAATCATTCCACTTCCCTTCATTTACTCCCAAACCATTTACTCCATCACTCCCCAATTAATCTTCCCTTTCTCTTCCCCAAATTCCTAAATTCCCTTTCCTCTCCAAAACTCCACTAATCCCCAAAACTCCTCACAAGGTCCGGTGTACGAGTTCGGTGCAACTAGGCGATTACTGTGGTATTGCAAAGCATAGTGTCATCACAAAATCACACCACTCCTCGTTGCTTGTAAGGTAATAAACTTTCTCTCTCACTTTGAATTTCAGTTCATAGATCGATTATAGAAAGTCGGGTGTTGGGTACTGACCTTGGGTATGTGTTATTTCAATTGACTTGCAAACACCTTTGGGATGATGGATAGTGATTGTATGTCGTAATATTGTTTAAGATGTGTGTGATTATAGTCTAAATGTAGGTTTCGACTTAGGGTTCCAAAGTTTGTCTTCAAGACTTGTTAAAATGATTAATTGGAGATCCTAAGAATGACGAACTAGCAAGATTAAATGTTACAAAACATGGTTAGACTAGGATATTGTTGAAAATGGGCAAATATGTGGGCTTGAAATTTAAGCATGTCTGAAACCTGGCACAGATCCCATCCACGAGACCCCATCTATGGACCGTAGATCAATCTACGAACCGTAGATCAAGTCCGTGGTTGGATGTACTTGAAACTTTCACCAAGTGTGAAACCACGGAGGTGGACTATGGTCCGTAGATCAATCTACGAACCGTTTTGTACATCTGTGGTTTCCATCTGCGACTAATATTTTTGGTCCTCTGATCCACGGAAGGGTTCTACAGACCGTAGATTAGTCTACGGACCGTAGGTCCCCATCATAGATGACCACTGTAGCCACTGTCTAAAAAATTTTGGGTCTTTGATGTTGTTCGTCTTTAGTTCTAAAATTATTTTGAGTATGTTTTTTTTAGTTAGTTTTGGTGCTAATAACTCTTCCACAGGTACTGTGGCACCCAAGAAGCTAGTCACCTATACAAAAAAGGGCAAGTCAAAATCTGTTGCCCATAGCATCAGGTTAATCGACGAAGATGACAATGTGGCGACAGATCTGGCATACGTTGCTCCTAACACAAGGACCTCTACCACTGTACCCCAAGTCACCAGAGGCACCCCCCGGAAGGTGATTCCCGATGTAGTCACTATCTCCCAATCTAATGAGGAACACACACTGATCGGGTCACCAACTAGGATGCTTCCAGTTCAGAGAATAGGTCTATGTCCGGCTCCGAGTCTGCCCATGCTTCAGGCTCCGAATCTACCCATGCTTCAGGGTTCATTGCTAAATCAACCACAGGGTCTGGCCAAAATGAATAAGCAGCCTCATTTGATGAGGCCACCAGTTCAGGAGAAGTCCAGGTGCCACGAATCTATGACCCTGATCCGGTGGCTGGGGAGCCAAAAAAATAGTGTATTGAGGGGCCATGGCAAATCTACCGGGATGCCAGAATGCTGAGTGAGAGAGAGAAGATGGCCCGGCTTATTATTGAAGAGTGTAGAGTCCTCACGGGGAGTTTACACACTATTCCTGACATCCACCGGCTTTTTCAGCTTCACAAGTGCGACTGGATGGCTCGAAACCCTGGGACTTATAGAGAGGAGATTGTGCAGCAGTTTTATGCCTCATATGCTGCCACTCTCCGAGGTTCGATAGACAGAGGTCCAAGCCCACAGCCCAGGACCTTATCACTTCTACTATGGTCCGAGATTTTCCGGTGGACATATCACATGCCACCATCAGCCGATTCCTCTATGGCCCTAGTCCTGCTCACACTTGGGCTCTCAACACAGCCGAATTTTATTACAGATGGGATGTTGTGAGGAGTGGAGCCTTCACACGTAATGCAGAGCAGAGGGAGACTGTTATACTTTGGTTGGCAAAATACATTGCTGCAGATGGAGAGCGTGCAGAGTGGGTCACAGCACCACAGTTGGGTATTCGAAAGGCCACATTAAATTTTGTGGCCAAGTTCTTCTGGTTGTTGGTGCGTAACAGAGTCGTGGTGCTGACAACCAACTCACATGATGGAGCCGTCATGGTTGCAACATTAGTAGCAGGATTGGAGATTGACTTTGCCCGCATGCTGCTTGTAGAAATTCACGAGGGGGCGTTCAAGACCTCCACTACTTACCCCTTTCCATGTTTAATTTTCCAATTGTGCAGGGACTCTGGAGTGTCGATCTGGCACTGTGATAGGTTGATCCACCCTACAGGGACCTTAGATGTTGGCCTAATTCGAGACGAGGCGAATGTGGCAGCACCTCGCAGAGGGCCGCGGATCGATGTGTCATTGGGTACTGATTCAGTAGATGTTGTGGAGCAGATGTGGGGTGATGAACCTGCCTCTCCAGCCCACACTGATAATGACCCAACCTCCTCTTCTCAGGCCGGTAGTCAGGCCCCCAGCTCATCTAGAGCCACCCCACCTTCAGGAGCCAATGTTATACCACTGGTCCGAGTCCAGAAGTTAGAGGCTTAGATGGCCACCTTCCTGCACCATATTAATCCCTGGACGTGGAAGTTGATTGTTGAGTCCGAAGAGAGAGTAGAAAAGAGGATAGAGGCAAAAATGGACCATAAGGTCCAAGCAATTCATAAGCGGCTCGATGCCTTCGAGTTGAGAGTTCTAGAAAGGCCAGCTCCCACTACTGATATGTCCTCTTTTTGGAACGAGCTAGCTAGTCTTCGGAACAATGTTGACGCCATCCTAGCCACACCAGTTGTTGAGCCACAGGCTGCACCCTCTGCATTAGGCGATGATATAGTCCTGGGTGCACTATTCAGTGGAGATGATGCGGAGGAGCAGACCGAACCTGCACATGCCCGCGGTAAGAGGCACTGATCTAGTCACAAATCTGAGCTCACGGAGGAGGAAAAGGCTAGCAAAATGCAGCACATGCGGGAGAAAAAGACATGGAAAGCCTCCATAATAGATGAGCAGTTGAGGCAACAGAGGGCCCGTGAGATGATGTGAGCACCACTGAGGGTGCAATTAAAGTGACAGATAGCACTATTGATGGTGTTGTCCTTGTTGATGCGGGCACTACTGAGGGTGACCCAAGTGATGATTTAGTGGGCTCCAGGAAATCGGACCCACCCGCTTGTTGATGTGTCTTCGGCGCTATGCGCCACAAGCCTGCTTCACCCAATACATTATCATTTACTGTTTTTGTATGCATTGGGGACAATCGCATCTATTTTTTTGGGGGGTGGGATAAATGGATTGTGAGTGATAGGGTGAAGTCTGAGTAACCCAACTCATAATCTTCTCTTGGGGTTTTCTTGTGAGTGTTCTTTTCCCTCGAGAGACTGTTTAATTTCTGTTGAACCGGCATGTGTTAGGATCGTAGGTGTAGAAGAATGAAAAAGAATGAAGCATGATGGCTTATGATACCCGTCCAAATTTTGTGATGTGTGCTAGAATTTGTAGGCTAAGATAAGTTGAACGTGTTGGCTCTGAGTATGACATTAATATGAATCAACTTGATGGCATGAATTAAGCTAAACCTTGAACCGGGTAATCTGATAATCTAATAATGAAACTATGTGCCAAGAGTGTGTGAGAATAGTTGATTGTTCAAACAGTTTTTGTGCCAATCTAGAACTTACCCGGTTAGTCTTGCTAAGACAATCTACTCTAGAGGGTAGGAAGTGATCATAGACCCTTGTTCTCATAAGTCCACAAATTTCCTAAAAGAATAATCCAACCAAATGAAATAAATGCTCCCTTTGATCCAAATGCTTTGAGCCTAAATTAGACCATTTCTTTCTAAACCCCTAACTCACCTTCCCATAATCTACTATGCTGGTCCCGGTCCCTCCTTGGACATGTGCACCTCGACTTAGGCCAAAAGCCTAAGTTGAGGGTGGCTAATGTAAGAAGTAACTTCAATCTTGGCCCTGATCCGACATCAGGTATTGTGCACCTCAACCAATGGAAAATCCATAAGTTGAGGGGTGGCTATGAAAGAGGAAACCGAAAGAGAAATGGGTATGCAAAGAGTTTGATGTTGAAAAAGAGAAAAAGAAAAGAGAGGAAAGGATGTGACTTCTTGAAAGCCAAAGAAAAGAATAAAACACAAGAAAAAGATGAAAGTGAAAAATAAAGATCTACAAAGTCTAAAGTCACATCTATGGTTGAAGGGAATCAAGGGAAAGAAGGTAAAACGGTAGGATGTCAAAAATAGAGCAAAAAGGGGTTTAAAGCCTAGTTTAATGTCAAGAAGGGTAGAAAGTCACTAAGAAGTACCCAAATGTACCACACCTGACCCTGAGCCTACGTTAAAAGCCAAGAAAGTCCTATAGTGATCCTAGAGTCTAGTTTGGAGAGTCTAAGCAGTGAAAATAAGGGCAAGCCTATGGTATTGAACACTAACTGTACTTGAAGTTACTTCTGAGTGTGAATGTTGAATGAATCATTATACTCAAACTCATATTCATTGTGTGAAAAAGGGATTTCGTTTGAAGTAAGGGAACTAGTTACATTGTCGGAAAGTTGGTACCTTGGTGATAGTGAAACAGTGTATGTTGTGTGTTGGTTGGTTGATCTTTGTCATATTTTGATCCGCATGAATTAGCTTGTCGAGTCTAAGAGCACAGATTTTGCACCCGAAAAGAGAGATGGAGTAGAGAGCCATATGATTGCTTGTGCCTGAATTGCTTGCTTCTATACAAGTGTCATTTAGAGTTTTAGTGCGTCGCTTGAGGACAAACAAAAAATTTAAGTTAAGGGTGTTGATATACCGTGAGTTTACGATATTTTTAATACATTTCACTTAAGAGTTGTGTGTGTCTATGGCCTGTTTGTATTGGTTTTTATGTGTTTTTATCATGTTTTGCAGGAAAGATGTTTAGGCGCGGAAGTAAAGAGATAGCTGAAAGAAATGAAAAAAAGGGCATCTACGGACCGTAGGTCCATTGACGCACCTAGATGGTGATCGTAGATCAGCAGGCAAGGCATGGAAGACAAATCAGGGCAATCTGACCAAGTGTGGAACCACGGTGGCCATTGACGCATCGTACATTGATCTACGGATCGTACTGTTGATCCAAAGAATGATATTGTGAGGGTTCCAGTACTTGATTTTTGAAGATTCTAAGTGTGGAGCTACCGAGAGGGATTGACGGACCATAGATCGATCTACGGTCCGTACTGGTGTCCCGTTGTTTGCTTCAGAGAAGCTGATTTTTGGAAGCTGAAATACTTTCTAAGTCCTGGCTGACGGAAGGGACTCACGGACCATAGATTCATTGACGGTCCGTGAGTCAGCCTCGTAGAATGAAGACGTGTGCCTGAACAAACTTTCCTTATTTTGTTTCCCTTTTAATTTAGGACTTGTTTTCTATAAATAGGGCATGTAAACCTCGTTTTTGGGGTTAGATTTTATTACATTTATTCTAGTTCTTGACTTGGGAGATTAACTTGCAACTTTAGCAATTCTTAATTTCCTAAGTTCGTTTTGAAGATTTTGGTGTTGCAATTCAAGTTGAATTTCTGGGTTTATTCTTCTTCTTACGTAAGTCCATAATTCTTTCATCTAAAACAATGAATTGTGTTCATATGATTATGGGTAACTAAACTCTACAACTAGGGTTGTGGGAACCATGAGAGATTAACAAAGTATGAATAGTAACTAAGCAATTCTTGAATAGTGTTGTTGCATGCATTGATAATTCTTTCATTTAGAAGTCTTTTTTAACGAGTGCACGCGTTAGAACTCGCCTTGTTGCTACTTGCCGGACCAAGGAGGTAATCAACAAGAAAAGAATTATCAAACATAGATTTAGTGTGATACTATCTAATAGGCTAGTGTCGATTGGTGCGAAGTAATAACTAAGCCAAACATCGATGTGATGTATAATATAAAGTAAAGGTAAGGGTTAGTAAATTATACACACGTAGCTGGACCAAGGTGCGGGGTGAAATTCTCTAGATGTCGGACCAAGGATTTAGAGATACCTAACTTATCACTTTGCATGTAGTACACTAGAAAATGATTGTTATTACTAGGATTACTGTGTTATGAGCTTGTGGGGAACACGTATACCCTAGTTAATTCTCTCATCTTGATAACAACCGGAATTGACTTTTGTTTACTGATTTCTTACTGAATTCTTACAATTTGTTTCACAAATCCCCCCCTCCCCCTTTAATTACTTGTTTCTGGAAGTAATTTGACTAAACGAATATAATTGTCAGTTAAAGTGAGTCTAAACCATTTTCCTCGTGGGATCGACCTCAACCTACAAGTTGGGTTCTTTATTTGATAACGATCGCTTATGCTTCTTTAGGGAGGTGTAATTTGAGCGTATCAAATTGGGCACCACGATCGGAGATAATTGATAAGGGGACTCCATGCAACCTAACCATTTCCCTCAAGTACAAATTAACATAATTTTCCAGTGAATAGGAAACCTTGACGGGGATGAAATATATCAACTTTGTCATACGATCAATAATAACCCAAATTGAGTTGTGTTGCCGCCGAGTGCGGGGTAAACAAAAAATAAAGTTCATATTCAAATCTTCTCACATTCAAATAGGAATACTAATGTCTTGGGACAAACCTCCTGACTTTTGATGCTCAATTTCCACTTGTTGACAATTAGGACACTTAGCCACAAATTTTGCAATATCCTTCTTCATCCCATTCCACCAATAAACCTCCCGGAAGTATTGATACATCTTAGTGGCTCCCGGGTTAATGGAGTATCAAGAACTATGGGCTTCTAATAAGATTTGCTCTCTCAAGTCATCAATATTAGGAACACACAAACGACCTTAATATCGAAGCACACCATCTCCCCCTTAGGGGAAAGCCTCAACAGACATTTTGAGCACTGCTTCCTTCAACTCAACCAAAATCGAATCAATACCTTGCTTGGCTTTCACATTCGACACAAATGACGATTCCAAACCATTATGAACAATAAAACTACTTTCATTAGAATCAACCAACCAAACACCCAATCGGGCCAATCTATGAACATCACAAACTAACTCATTTTTATCTTACTCTACATGAGCAACCCTACCTATTGATTGTCTACTAAGAGCATCCTCCACCACATTCACCTTACCGGGGTGATAGAGAACACTCATGTTGTAATCTTTCAAGAGTTCTACCCATCTACGTTGGCGAAGATTTAGATCTTTTTTGCTTGAACACATATTGCAAACTCTTGTGGTCGGTAAAGAAATCCACATGAAACTATATAAGTAATGCCTCCAAATCCTTAAGGCAAAAACAACAGCCGCTAACTACAAGTCATGGGTAGGATAGTTCTTTTCATGAATCTTAAGTTGCCTTGTAGCGTAAGCAATGACTTTCCCATTTTGCATAAGAACACATCATAATCCAATTCTTGAAACATCACAATCCACAACGAACCCATCGGACCCTTCCAGTAGAGTCAACATCGGAGCAGAGGTAATTCTATCTTTAAATTCTTGGAACACGCTTTCGACAATAAAAACTTAAGTTTCTTTTGGGTCAATGTAGTTAATGGAGAGGAAATCAAAGAAAACCCTCCCACAAACCTTCTATAATAACCAGCCAAACCTAAAAAGCTTCTAATATCCAAAGGGGATAGAGGTCTAGGCCAACTCTTAATTGCATCCATCTTCTTAGGATCTACCTCAATACCCTTACCGAAAACAATGTGACCAAGAAAAGCCACATATCTCAACCAAAATTTGCATTTACTAAACTTAGCAAATAGTTGTTGGTCCTTGAGGACTTGCAACACAATTCTCAAATGATCGGGTTGCTCATCCTCACTCCTTGATTAGATCAAGATGTCGTCAATAAACACAATCACAAACACGTTGAAATATTGTCTAACCACTCTATTCATCAAGTCCATAAATGCAGTTGGAGCATTAGTCAAACCAAATGGCATTACAAAAAATTCGTCATGACCATACCGAGTCTAAAATGCCATCTTCAGAATGTCATCTCTCTTCACCCTCAATTGGTGATAACCCGATCGGAGGTCGATCTTAGAGAAGTAACTCGCTCCTTGGAGTTGATCAAACAAATCATATATCCGTATAAGTGGATACTTATTCTTAATGGCAAACTTATTCAATAGATGGTAATCAATACACATGCGAAGTGAACCATCCTTCTTACGAACAAACAAAACTGGAGTACCCTATGGAAAGATACTCAATCGGATGAAACACTTATCCAACAAATCCTACAATTGCTCTTTCAATTCTTTAAGTTCTGTCGGAGCAATATAGTAAGGAGGAATAGAGATAGGTTGCATATATGGGAGAAGGTCAATACCGAAATTTATTTCCCTTTTAGGAGAAACACCGGATAAATCATCGGGAAACACTTTTGGAAATTCATTTACAATGTGGACCGACTCAAGAGTAGGGGTTTCAAAATCCGTATCCCTAACCTGAACAAGATGATAAATGCAACCCTTAGAAATCCCTTTTCTAGCTTTAACACAAGAAACAAATTGGCCCTTAGGCATAGAATTTATCCCTTTCCACTCTAGGACGTGATCATCTTGAAACTGAAACTTTATCACTTAGATTCTACAATCAATAGAAGCATAACAAGAATGTAGTCAATCCATACCCAAAATAACATCAAAACCTAGCATATCAAGCTCTACCAGATCAACAAGAGTGACTCTATGGGAAAAGAAGATGGGACAATTTCTATAGACTCTCTTAGCCACAATAGATTCACCCATAGGAGTAGAGACAAAAAAAGATCTAAAAACACATATGGAGAAAAAATCAAACCTCATAGACACAATATGGCATCGCAAAAAAGAAGGTAGCACCGAGATCAAGCAAAGCATAAACATCAAGATGAAAGACTTTCAAAATACCGATAACAACATCAGGAGAATCCTCTTGATCATGACGAATTTGAAGTGCATAAAATCAGTATTGCTTTTGAGCACTTGAACCTGAAACACTAGGCAGAGATTGCCTACCATTCTTTCCCTTGTCAACCCTCTATGAACAATCTTTCAAGCGGCGACCACTCTTGCTAAACCAAAATAATTATTTTTGCCCATTAAGCATTTTCCCGGATGACTCCTACCATACTTTTGGCATGTGGGAATCATAGATCCATTTCCACTATCATATCCTTTTTGAGGCTTAGAGTTAGACTTCCTCTCTTTGTTAAACTTAGGAGTTGGAGCATTGGAGGAACCTTGACCTAAAAACCTTTGTTGGAACTTAGAATGACCATGTCCATCGAACCTTAACTGTAAAAACTCATTGTCACCGGTCTTTGCCCTCTTTGCTTCCCTAGACCTTTCCTTAAGTGTAACACCGGGGGGTGTTCGCAGTTATATTTTGTCAAATGTAGAAATCTTATAAGCCTAAATTTTGAGAGTTTTCTTATTACACCCTGCTTGTTCGGGGCATTCAGTTTAAAATAGTATTTAATTTTTAATAAAATGGGGATGTTTCTTTTCCTTCTAAAAAATGCCTTAAATATTTATGAAGCATTTGTTAGTTCTGATATACTTGTTTATATTATTTTGTGGGAATTTTTATAATTTATTAATATTCTGATAGAAATATGACATATAGTTATATAAAAAAAAGTTATATATATTTTACCACGAACCTATAACTCGATAACATACGGAATTTGTTTCCATTTTTCTAAGAGTAAAAGGGATAAAGATGAAGGATAGTGTGGACACACCAACACCATGTGGGATCCTATAAACAGGGCACCAAGTGATCATACTACTGCATTTAAAGTGTCAAATTAGTATATATATATGTAGTAGCTAGATATCTAGACCCCACGACTAAACAAAGAAAGAAAGCTTTCTTTGGGGTGAAGTATGTACTGGAGAATTTATGTTTATACACCAGCTTTCATTATTTTAAGAATATCATAACGTGAGGTTACATATGAGTACTATCATGTCCATATTGAACCAAAACAAAGGAAAGGATGGTTTCCCAAATCTAGGCTTCGTCAGTGTTCCCATAGCTTTGTGGTTCCCCTGTAATTTAGACTTCCATGGTTAGGCAGTTGTAGTGACTGGTAAGTGCGAGTTTGGAGGCACTCTGAGGTCTAATTGTGCTATGTGAATAAATAGAAGCTCGGGTAGAAACTGTTGGGATATATACTATTAACCATATGTTTAGATATAGTATATATTATAGAATAATTATTTATTCAATTTTAATAAAAGTTTTAATATATCATATATTCGTTTATGGTGTTTGTTTACTCATATAGTAGATGATTTAGTGTATAGAGTTTTAGCTTATACACAGAGGATTAAATCATCAGTTCTTATAAGTATAAAGTTGTTTGTTCATTATCTAAGATGGAAATTGGACATGCCATCAGTAGGATTGTAACACAAGATTATATATAATTTATCTTGATTTTGGGAATGGTATATTCCAACTTCTTGTGCTAGTGCATTTTGTATTTATTGAACAGAACCGAGTAGAGATAGTTTTTGTAGACTGATTGACAAAAACATATTCTCTAAACTGTTAAATGTACTTATATTCTTAATCTCGATATAACTATTATGATCTGTATATATGTTAATTATCGTTTTGATTTATTAGAAGGTGAGATTCTGATATGGGTCAATATGCTTGGTAGATTGGATGATAATAATAAGTAAGTTGATGGAATTCATGCCTCGATTTAGAGATTGATGATATACCTTTTTGAGTAGCTTATAAGTTTTCATCGTATCAAACCTTGCAAGTGGATTTTTGAATCTGACACATGAAATAAATTAAGTAGTGTTCTAAAGGAAATTAATCAATGAATTAAATTTATCAATAATTTAATTTATTGATTAGTAACTGTAATCTTAACATGGTGAATTACATAAGTTTTTTATTGGGAATTTTGAAATATAAATAAAGGAGTGCAATTACAAATTTCGAGTGGGATGATTTATAATTTATTATGGTAAGAATAATTCAAATTAATTAGTTGGAATTATTTCCATAATAGGAAGCCTCAACAATTAATTTTTTGGTCCCTACCGTGCCGATATCCTATTTTCTAGTAGAAAAAAGAAAGAAGAACGTGTTTCTTGTTTTCAAGAAAACTGTGTGGTTTTCTTCTCCTTTTGAGACTGGGAAGAAATCTCTATAAGAAGGAATTCTTCTAACCTAGAAAAAGAATCAGTTTTCTATACGATACTTGCCCACCCAAGTATTGGGAGAGTTTGGATGTGATCGAATCACTGTAGAAGACGACAGCCTAACTTCTAGATTCTCTTGAAGGTTTGTCTAACTTGTGGTTCAATTGAAGGTATCTGCTCACGCTTCAAGAGGTAATTCTTGAATTAAATCTCAGTAAGTTTATGTGTTTTAGCATAAACATATTTGTTATCTATTATTCATTTAAGTAGCAAGATTATGGTATGCTTCCGCTGTGCATATAGTTTTCCAATAATTGGCATCAAGATCCAAGCTTGCATCTATAATATATAACATGAATAAATATACCTATATGTAATTATGTATGATTGTATTGTTTTTTTTAACTCGTGTCAACGGATGAAAAAGATGTAAAGCCAAGAGTGGGTGTAGCGATTGAATCTAAGTGATGCTTGATAACGCTCAACTACACTTCATCCAATTCTAAGTGTAGGCGATCACAATCTAGTATAAACCCAACAAAGAGTTGGGGTCGATCCCAGTGATATGGTAAAGAATTCAATTACGAAGTAAAAGGCATGTTATAATCAGTTGTAGGAATAGAAATTATAGAAACCATTAAAGTAAGTCAAGGGATTGACAACTAGTGTGAAATGGGTGGGGGATTAAGATTGTCGATTAACAACTACAAAAGCAAGAATATTCAAGTAGAGAGAGGTCCTTGGGGATGTGATCGACTAATTGCAAATTTCGTTGTACGGGTGATTACTAATTACTGAAAACCGTTGAATCATAGTGGGTAGGCTAGACTTTAGATGTAATAGTCATCTCTCGATCAACTATTACGATTCAAGCGAGTTCTCTCAAGCCTTGACAAGCATAACAATTAAGAATAGCCCATACCCTCAATTAATCTACTCTCTCGAGCTAGATGGGTAGGATCGAATATAGGATTCACTTTATCAAGTTGAACCCTCAATAACCCAATCACTACAATCATCAATTGATAACCTTAATTCTAAAACATCTTTCTCAAGCAAGCATAGAACATTAGGCTAGAACTGCATTTGCAACTATAATTCATGAATTAAAACTCAGGTATCAATCAAACCCACTTCAATTCGACACTTAAATTAGTAATTACTAACACCCATAAGCTAATTGAGACAATTAATCACATAATCACACCCCCAAAAATGGGGGTTTTAGCCACACATTATAAAAAGTAGGAAACAATTACCAACTATGTTCTCCATCAGTTGGGTAACAATTTGCGAGTCTTCACAATGATTGAAATCAAATGAAAATCAAAACCCACTTGAAATTCTAATAAAAGACTCCAAGAACAGTGTTTGGAATAAAAAACTCAAGGTAAAAACTCTCAAACACTCAGAACAGTTGCCCAAAATTTCAGAACTCCTTTCTATCATTTAAAAATTTGCATTTATACTATTCTAGATTATCAGCTTCTGGACCAATCGGCGGAATTAGTCGAGCATTGTCGACCAGGTTGGCAATGCACAAAATGTTCTTCTCCATCGTCGTCTTGACTTGCCTCTTCAGCATTCAGACCTTGTAACTTTAGGCGATCAGAATCCTTGTCACTAATTCATTCGGTGGTTCACTGAAGGTCTGTTTCAATTGCCGATTTGGCTTTTCCCCAGGGATAGCATGATGTAATGTTTGGTGGGGTGAAGTACCACTCGGCGACTCGCCGAGTGGTCTTGGAATCGTCAACTTTTCTTATCTTCAGCTTTTCCGCTCCGTTTTGCTCGGTAATGTCCTTACCTTTCTCTTTTGCCTTCACAACTGCAAATTAGCACTTAAACATACGTTTAGAGCATAAAATAGGCATTGAAGACACTAAAACTATGAATAATAAGTCCTAAATGAGTCGAAATCCCAGACTCATCAACACCCCCAACTTAAACTTTTGCTTTACCTCAAGCAAAACACCATATCAATCAGTTCAACAAGGATGACTACAAATAGTGCTACTCAAGACTCAACGTGAATGCACACAAGAGGTTCAAACTACTCATGCAATGTTCGAATGTGCACTCAAAGTTTCAAACTGTGACTAGTCATCATCAAGTAGAATTCAAGCTCAAAATGCTTACTTCAAACGCAAGTTCAAGCTCAACAAAAGCATTCAAATGCCCTCACACCAAGAATGATTCCATGTTCATACAAAACTCATCAATTTTCCAGAATTTCGAATCAAAGCAACTCTCACACTCTCAAAGACAAACACATACATGAATCTACCCGTAGGCTTGCCTGTATTTTCCAACCAACATGACTTTCAACTCCCTCAAGATCACAAAGGTCTTTCAAGGCTTGTAATGGGGTTGAGGGTAAAAGTATGATTATTTTGGCTTAATGACTTCTACCTTCATGAAGCATGGCCTGCATTTCACTTTTTCTCCTTCTCTTTCACACTTTATGATTTTCACAATCCACCTTATTCTCTTTTAAGCAATGATTCATCGGACACCCCATTTCTTTTGTCCATTGCACAAACTTTATTTCTACATTCTCTTTCTTTTTCAGTCTCTTTCTTGTTTTTCTTTTCTCTTTTCTCTTTTTTTTATATGGAAGGGATCCATCTTTTTCAACATAATCCATCAAGGGAAGATTTTAACCAACTTATTGACCTTTCCACCTTTTTCACCACACCTCAACTTAGGCTTTTGGCCTAAGTTGGCTATTCAAATGAACCAATGCTTCATGAAGGTTATAAGTGATGGGACAAAGAGGTCAAAGTTATTTATGTTTCATCCAAAGAAGAAGGGTAGGCTCAAATGGTGTCAAGCTAGGTTCACACTCTCACAAAGTGGTCACAAAGAGGTATAATAGCAATTTTGGTTCACTCTTCACAAATTGTGCCTAAGATCATCTCTATCGTTCGCTTACATTAGTCAATTGGACTAATGGGGAAAGTTCTAGGTATTACCAAGCACATATTGCAAGGAAATCTCACAACACATGGCATTCAACACAATAATCAAATGAGACTCTACAATTTTCAGCTAGCGTGCAACGATCATCACAAGAGGTCAACTCAACAATCAGCTAGTCACAATGAGCTGCTAAGAGTTCACATATGACTTATGCAACTGAATTTGCCTCATTGGAGACGTACATGCATATCGTTCAATCGAGAGCACTATTCAAGTCACTAGTATTGATCACAATTAACACTCAAAATTGTAAGAGAACAAACACATTCACAAACATCAAGAGGTGGCAATTTTTAATTCGGGTTAAAACCAACATAAACATTAAAACCAATGGATCAAAAACCAATATATATCACCAAAATCCATCATTCCCAAAAACAATCACACAAAACACATAATATCCATAAAAAAAAAATAGCCCAAAAGAGGTAGGTATGGAAATACCTCACCCCACCAAACTAAACTAGTAATTGTCCTCAAATGCAAAGAAATAAAAGGTCTAAACAAGAACAGAAAGAGAGTCAAAAATCCTCCTGCCAGACTAGGCATGGGTGAACTTTGCATGTCGGTGACTCCCTCAATCTGGGCATCAATGTCCGGCTCAACATCATCTTTTGCTCCACTAGATCCCACTATAGGCGTGTCCCTCATAGATGCCTCCACAACTGTCTGTACCATAGTCCCCTCGAGGTCCTCTTAGTCATCATAAACAACTGCATCTCGAATACCCAGCTCCTCCTCATCAATCTTAGCCTCTGACTCAGCATCATCATCAACCCTAGCAACATCTCCGATCGTAGTAGCCCGAGGGATCTCAGAACTGGGTGGAATATCTGTGCTCAGAACCTCAGAGAGTTCCACTGTGCCAAAAAACATCGAGAGATCGGTGGATTTCAGCTCACCCACATCGCGTCTCAATTTAACAATAATGGCCTTCAAGGCCATCACATCCTCAGACACACTTTTTCCTGCTCACAAGCCTTCACTCTCACAGTGAGGGCATCCAAGGCTAAGCTATGTGCATCAATAAGATCATGATGCTCTCTCAAATCAATTCATATAGGGGCCAAAGCAGTTGCAATGGCTCTCTCAATCATCCTAGGGACAACAACCTCAACCCGGGAAGCACGAACATCAGCAGATTGGGCTAGGTGGCCAATCTTATATAACATAGCGTAAGTAATCGAGGGATAGGAAGAAGTAACTGTAGGAGGAGGAGGAGGAGGAGGAGAAGTAGTAGAACCAGAAGGGACCGAAGTAGAGGTGTTAGGGGTACCTTTAGGCTCACTGTCCTAAGGAGGAAAGATTGCCTCTGTCGACAACATCTCTACATCAACTACCGGGGAAGTATCCACCGGTGCAGCTCTCCTCCTATCAGCTTCATCTCTCATGTACTCGAACTTTATCCTCTTGATGTTAGTAGAGGAAGTATGAGTCACTTCCACACCAGTCTTCGCAATCAAAGGAACTCGGGCAAGCTTGCACAACTCTGTAATTAGGACTGGAATGAGAGAGAGGTCTGGCTCTGCTTGGCCCTCATGTCCAACTCCTGCTCGATGATCAGACCGAGATTAAGATCATCCCGATCAATGATGGATCCCATCAATGCAGCGTTCGGATGCATGAGTATAGACTCATTTTGTGAGGGCATCAAAGTGTTGTTGATAAATCCGAACCAGAATTGGGCAGCCACATTTAGATCTTTCTTCTCTATCGGAGCTCCTACCTCGATCCATGGCAGTGTGATGTCGGATATCAACGGTGCTAACCAATCCTTCAAGTCATCGAAGGTCTTCTTATATATCTGATCCACCAAGAAGTGGATTATATTCCTCGTGCACCCTATCACCTCATTGATGTCGGTGCTACTCATTTTACTTTTTGGCCCCGCACTACTACATGCTCAACCGGCTTGAATGAGCATGCCTTTTTCTTCCCTTTAGGCACCAACTTTCCATACTCCACATAAAACTCCCGGACCCAAGTAAGAATATATGAGCCTCAGGGATTTGTGAAGATTTCGAACTTGTGAAACTTGATAGTGCTCTACAACTCCGGGTACTGGTCTACTACTCCGTCAGTAGACAATCGCTTCTCCTTTAAAATGGTCCTCAAACCCTCAGCTTTCAGTATATTCAATGACCGGAGTGGGGGTGTTGGAGCTGGTGGCACCGGAGGTACCTGCTCTACAACCTGAGTTGGAGGTGTGGAAGGAGTAGACTGCACTGGGATCTTGGCAAGATCATTCAAAGATTCGGAGCATAGCTCCGCTCTCCTAGTTTGGAGAGTCTGATCATATTCCAATTCAGACACGGAGGTCGACGATCTATCACTCGAGTTGCCCTCACTTTCTGAAGTAGTGAGGTGGGTGGCATATACGTCCATACTATCAGAGATCTCCCCCGCTGGCGTTGGCATCACGGGCCCTTTTTCCTTGCCTTTTCCCCCTTTTGGAGGAAGTTTGGCATGTGTAGGCCGGAGAGTGCAACACCCTCATTGATAATAATGCCCCATGCACATTTTCGGGGCGGTTGATTTTTCCCAGGTACCTTTGGTCTAACCATACCCGCAACACAACATAAAACAAATCAATACATTAGAAACAGTTCAAAAAATTAACAACTTTGAAAAGTATGCAGAAAAACTCGCTGAGAAGTTTGGCGAGTCGCCAAACCCATTTGGCAAACCAGATCGGGCTTGCCGAATGTTTCAGAACAAAAATTCCTAGAAATTAACTCAGGTTGGCGATGCTTAGGGACCCTTTGGTGAACTAAAGTAGCTCGCCAAAAGTTACAGAACATTTTCTAAAAATTGGGGTACAGAAGGGCGATCTAAAAGTGCTTTCGGCGAGTCGCCGAGTTCACTTGGCGAGCTTAGGCATACCACCGAATGTTACAGAATGATTTTCACAATTTGAAAGATAAAAAGGGCAATCCACGGGTCTTTAGGCGAACCGCCAAACTATTCGGCGAGCTCGACTTAGTTCGCTATTCAGTGAGCTCGATCGAGCTCGTCGAAAGGTCCTTCATGCCAAATTTTGACCCCGACCTTCAATTTCTACCACGCAGGCAATGAAAACAAAATTAAACACTTATTCTATGCAATTAAGCCCAGACCCAATACATTAATAACCTCAGGGTTCTAAGACTTCCCCAATTTGTCTAAAATTGGCAATCGACGTCTTTTTCCCTTAAGAATGACATCACCCACTCTATCATTGGCCAAAATCAGTCAATCAATGCAAATGGGGTTACTCAGACTTCACCCATACTAGATCCAACAAGTTAATCAACACAACCCACAATTTATATCATACAAATTCACGGGATTTCATAGTTAAAGGCTAAAATACAAAACGAAGTACGACAAGGGCATACATTACCAATAAACATTCAAACAATCAAAATTATGCAATTACAACGACAGGGCAACAATCATGCATTTGAAAATACCAAAATTTAAAGACGGGGTTCGGATAACCAACTTCAAAATTGAGTAGATGAATGCTAGGCCAAATAATCGAAGCAAAATGCACCAAAGTTCCCTCCGAGCAAATGATCCAACACGAAATTGCAAGAAAAAGCAAGTATGGAAAGCTAAAGTGTAGTTGTGAAAGTGTAAAAGTTGGAAAATATGAAATGAGAGAGGTTTTTGAATTTAAAAATGCTTCAGCCCTTCTTGACCCTTCAGTTCGCGCGCTAGTCGGCGACGGTCACTTATGTTGCCGACCATTCGACAATGCGTCAAATGGCTCTTTTGTCTGTCGAGTTTTACAGAACCTCTATCTAACTAGTTGGTTCAAACGACGATCCAGTTTGGGTTTGCCAACCTGTTTGGCGAGTCGTCGACTGGTACCTGGGCTCGCCTAATTGCTCATTTTCCTAAAATTTCAAATTTTCAACCTGCACATTCAACATCAGTTATTCAAACAACATTAACAAAAGCTAAAAACTTGGGTTGCCTCCCAAGAAGCGCCTTATTCGTGGCACGACGATGATACACTTTCAAGGTTTATTCTTTGGATTAACCAAGGTATCACTTGGTAGACCCTATTTTTTCCTCGGATTTAAATGAGATGATATTTGGTCCATCTGCGTTTCCAGTTGTTTAATGGACACCGAGTGAGAAGTAACCGTCTGGTTCAGAGTTGAGACGTCCTCATTCATTTCTTTGAGCACTTTGTCCGACCCTTCCACTTTATTGAGAATGCGTGCAAGCATATCTTCAGTGCGGAAATTTTTCGGGTCAGCCCTTTGCTCTTTTGGCTTTTGACGCTCGTGGGAAGGTACATATCTCTCTTTGTCACTATCTCGCTCCATCCAGTTTGTACCACGGTCACACCACTCCTTATCATGGTCTTTCCAACCTTCATCACGCTCTCTATTCCAACCTTGGTTCCAATTGGCCTTGGATAATTTTAGCGGAAACCTCATCCTTGATTTGCTAGAAAGTGTACTTCTTCATTGTACAAAGCTTCAAAGTGCGCATCATCGAGATTTACTCTACTAACTCCAACTGCATTCATGGCCTTAGAACTACTACCAATGACATGTTTTGACAAAAGATCCATTTGGGTCATCATTTCAGCCATGTTTTGATCCCGCTCTTGGTCCTTTTCTATTTGTTCCTTTGTCATCCTGAAAGTCAAATGAGACACTTGATCCTCCCTAGTATACCAAGCATGGTTTATCTTTGTCATTCCATCAAGGAGAGTTTACGTTATTTCAAAAGGTTGCTGCATAATACCTCTTTGGACAAACTGGTCAGCCACACCTTTGTTGACCGAATCTAGACTCCAGTAGAAATGTTGTAACAACACTTTGTTTGGGAGTCCGTGAGTTGGACATTGGAGTAACAACTTCTGAAACCTCAGCCATGTCTCATGGATTGGTTCACCATCCAAACGTTTGAAACCCTGACTTTTATCTCTTAATGTCATCATCTTCGAAGGATGGAAAAAACTTATGAAGAACACCTCAGTAAGCTCATCCCAATACGTAATCAAGTCCCTTTATAGGTCAGCTAACCATTTTGTTGCCTCCCCCATCAAAGAAAAAAGAAACAACCGGAGCCGGACTGACTCTTGTGAGAGGTTCTTGAACGAAAATAGACCACACACGTCCACAAAGTTTCGGATATGGTCATGGGCATCCTCGTGAGTTAGCCCTCCGAATAAACCCTTTATTTGCAATAGTTGCAACATCGTGCTAGTCACATGGAATACAACATTTCCCACGACCGGTGGTAACCGAATAACACATACACTACCCAATTGAGCTTCTTTGACATCATTCAAGGTCCCAATGTCATCTTGATGTCCAAGTTGGTTGGCGTTACTCCCGTTCACACTTATCTTGTCACATGTTCACGAGCAGCCAACAACAAACACAAAAAAAAGTAAGTTGATTCAACTACAAACAAGATTAGATCACAACTAAACTTCACTAAAAGAATTCTAAACACCACTCCCCGGCAACAACGCCATTTTTTATAACGCTCAACTACACTTCATCCAATTCTAATTGTAGGCGATCACAATCTAGTATAAACCCAACGAATAGTTGAGGTCGATCCCACATGGAGTGATACGGTAGAGAATTTAATTACAAAGTGAAAGGCATGTTCTAATCAGTTGTAAGAATAGAAATTATTGAAACCATTAAAGTAAGTCAAAGGGATTGACAACTAGTGTCAAATTGGGGGGGGGGGGATTAAGATTGTCAATTAACAACTACGAAAATAGGGGAGTATTCAAGTAGAGAGGGATCCTTGGGGATGTGATCGATTAATTGCCAATTTCGTTGTACGGGTGATTACTAATTACTGAAAACCGTTGAGTCTTAGTGGGTAGGCTAGACTTTAGATGTAATAGTCATCTCTCGATCAACTATCACGATTCAAGCAAGTTCTCTCGAACCTCGACAAGCATAACAATTAAGAACAACCCATAACCTCAATTAATCTACTCTCTCGAGCTAGATTGGTAGGATCAAATTTAGGATTCACTTTCTCAATCTGAACCTACAATAACCCAATCACTAACAATCATCAATTTATAACCTTAATTCTAAAGCCTCTTTCTCAAGCAAGCATAGAACACACCCCCAAAAATGAGGGTTTTAGCCACACATTATAAAAAATAGGAAACAATTACCAACTATGTTCTCCATCAGTTGGGTAACAATTTACAAGTCTTCACAATGATTGAAATCAACTAAAAATCAAAACCCAAAAAATTCTAATAAAAAACTCCAAGAATAGTGTTTGGAATAAAAAACTCAAGGTAAAAACTCTCAAACACTCAGAACAGTTGCTCAAAATTTTGGAACTTCTTTCCATCATTTAAAAATTCACATTTATACTCTTCCAGATTTTTAGCTTTTGGACCAATCGGTGGAATTAGACGAGCATCGCTGACCAGGTTAGCGATGCGCCAAGTCTCCTTCTTCATCGCCATCTTGAAATGACTGAAATACTTTTAGTTCGAAAAAATAAAAGTGATAGACATTTAATTTGGTTGAGAAACAATTAAGTGTAGCATGATCTTGATAAACTAATATACTAACAACATAAGATGAAATTATGTATTAATCAGAAAACGGTCAATGATTTTGGTGAATACAATCCTGGTTAATTTTCGTTGTTAATTCTCAATTAAGTGATATTGTTGATTGTTACTTTTCATAATGTGATTTTTAAACCAAAACCCAAATTTTCTCATATTTCCCATTTTGTTTAGGAAATAAGTAGATAATAGTAAATAACCACATGGATTAGATCTCACCTTACTCCTTATGGGATTCGATCCCAATCTAGTTAAATTCTATATTTGATAACGACTGTGTTATACTTTTTTATAGAGGTGTAATTATCTAGATAAGATAGAAGACATTTAATAGATCAGACAAAATAAATATTCAGATAAAATATATATTTAGGGAGGCCAATCAACTACCTGATTACTTGGAAAGTATAACTTTAGATCAAAGGGGATGTTATAGTTTCAGGTCTTCAGAAAACTACCAAGTAAAGAAAGACAAATCATAAACATAGATAAACAACATATACCAACGTTGAGAAAAAATATATAGAAGAATTACATTAACATGCTAAATCAATTGCAACTAAAGACAAGGAAGCACTACTGTAATATTTACATCTTCATGTTTTGCCTTTCTAAAGGCCATAGAGTTGTGACTAAACTTGTTGGCCTAAGCTATTTTAGGTTACAAAAAGGACAAACAAAAAGGTTAGGTTATGAAGTCGGACCAGTCAAAGGTAATGTGAAGTCCGTTAGGAGCTTAGAAAGAAGAAGCCTCGGAGCAACACCATCTTTTCCACCACTACTTCAACTGAAAATAAAATAGAAGATCAGGAAGTTGGTCAAGATTAGAAGCACTGGAATGCAAAAGCCTTTATCCCAAGATTCAAGACGAAGCATTTTGATTCAAACACATCAGCATGTTCACCTTAAACTTAAGCACCTCCATTGGAATACACAACTTTAGGACAATAGAGTCAAAGAAGAGGAAAGATTAAGCAGAAAGATGAAACAAAAGAAGATATACTTACTTCTACGAGCTAAATACACTCCACCAACACCATGAATGAAAAATATTGATGATCCGGAGGAGAAGCTCGAACATGACACGATTAAATGGATATTAGAACATGGAGGCTGGGAAACAGTGAAGAGGAAGACAAATGGAAGAAGGATTAGGAAATCCTATATTTTATAAATAACGTGTCAAGGACTCATTCACTTTTGGACCGAGTCTGTACATTTATTCCTTACCAATTGGGCTTTGTTTATTGTTTGATTTTGGGCTGATTAATATTTTAGCTATTAGTCTTTGTTGTTATTGATTATTAATAAAACACAACATTGATCCATTAAGTTGATTAAAAAAGTATTTTGTATCCCTAATAAAGAGGATTTAAAATGTTTATTCATACCCTAATTTCTTGTTATCCATGACTATCAATTGCTCTTTAACAATAAAAGTTCTTAAAGATATATTTATGTCGTTCTATAACATTTGATAGTTTTTTATTAGTTTAGTTCATATTGAAAATTGAGTTTCAATAAATGACCATATCCTATTTTTATATAATCAGTTATTTGTTTTGAAAGATAAAACAAAAAGTCTATCATTGGATTATCTATTTTGACGATGTATCAATAAGTTTCTTTGCATTGTGATAAAGATTAGGAGAATTTCTTTTCCTTTAAATGTTTTTTTTTTATCATCTTTTTATGTTCATGGATGACGTTAATTATGATTTTTGTTTATGAATCTGAAATAAATTTTTATAACAGTTTAAATATGAATCAATAAGATTATGAGAATTTTTAAAATATAAATATAAGATTTAAATGACCCAGATTATATTTAGGAAATATTGAATTTAATTATGATATTGGTGTGATAATATTCATTTTTCATTATTATTATTTAAACAAGTTTTGCATATATTTTAAATAAAATATAAAATAATGTTAAGTATATTATTTTTAAATTGACGGGAAAGGTCCTCCAATTGAGCAAGTCCAAGTGCCACAAAATTTCATCATCCAGCTTTGCGTCTCTACTCTGTACCCTACCTTGTGACGACACTCTTCTTCTCTTATACTACTTGTTTCTTTGTCTAAAAATGAAAAAAAAAGACACTCTCCCTTAGCCCTCTTTGTTGACGGCAAAGCTCAAAATCTCGTCTGTCAACAATATTTGATTGCCATGGGAGATGGCAGAGGCAATTCCAATAGCAATCGGCCAGAGTGGTTGCAACAGTATGATTTGATAGGGAAAATTGGGGAAGGGACATACGGGTTGGTTTTTTTGGCTAAGATCAAAGCTAACCGCAGCAAATCTATTGCTATCAAGAAGTTCAAGCAATCCAAGGACGGTGACGGCGTTTCTCCCACCGCCATTCGCGAAATCATGGTTCCCACTTTCCCCTTTTTTGTTTCTTTTCTAGTAAACACTATATCATTAACAACGACAATCTTGATGCAGTTGCTTCGGGAGATATCCCATGAGAATGTTGTAAAGCTTGTCAATGTGCATATCAACCAGGCAGATATGTCTCTCTATCTCGCTTTTGACTATGCCGAGCATGACCTCTATGTCAGTATATACTCTACATTTTATTCCACTTGTCTAAACTCTAATCTAAACTATATCCCCTTCCATACGTGTTTAACTTATTTATTATGGAAATTAAACTATACAACACTCCAGCAAACCTTAAGGTTATGATTCTTTTTGAGTTTATATACCCTTTTGGGAACTTTTTATACAATCAATGTGGGGCAACTATACACATGACATAAATGCAATGTTACGAGTGCGAGATTCATGCCAAAAATATTTATACCATGTGAAATTGTTTGAGCATCAAACTTAAAACCTTAAGGTGATGGGATAAGTAGTACCAGACTTCTATATCCCCTTACAAAACCTAAGTGGGATGGATGACTATATAACTGGGTAAAAACAATAGATAATGACAAGGTCTCTTCATTAATAGCAAAACATAAAAAGAAAACCTCTAGTCATTGAAGCTTTCCAATTCCTGTGCATAAAGCTGGAGACCAGCTTCGGACCAAAACAACTGATGATGAAACTAACACAAGGAAATCAAAAACTGAAGAAATGAGAAATTAGAGATAGAATTTCGAAAGACATGATAGATTCTAGTAAAGGTAGCAATTATTCAGCCACAAGTTTAGACTAGTAACCAACAAATTAACATTCAGTCACTAGAATAAAATCCAGGGGGAGCAATTGATTTCATACAACAATACACACTAGAAGTATTCAAGAAAGTTTCAATTGAAGGGTATTCACACTAAGGAAGGCTCCCTCAGGGCCTCAAGATAATTCATTAAAAACTAGGTAAAACTCTACGTTACTTCTATTTATACTATTAGCTTAACAATGGGCTTGGGTCCAAGTCCAAGTACTTTAACATAATAAAAGTCCTAACATAACTAAATGAATTGTGAGGCTAGTGGGGGCATGTGGGACCATGCTTATCCCTAAAACTGGAATGGTAGTTGTTGAAGTGTGTGAACATCTCATCTAAAAGATTAAGTTGTTAGAGAGATCATACTTTTGTTAGTTAATTGTATTTTCAACACGCCCTCCTCACATACGGGCCTGATTCTTTTTCATGGGTCAAGCACGTGGACATAATTTTGATACGGTCATGTTGTCGTCATTATCCCTCTTAAAAAGATTTGGCCTCAAAAGAGCCTTACAGGAATAAAGCATTGGAATATCTCACAAGGGAGAAGATCACAAATCATTTTATCTAGCACAAACACTCTTCCAACCATATTTTGTTTATTCCCGCACATTCTGTCATGATCCAATTTGCCTAAGCCACGATGACACCTGACTCCTACCTGTTAGATGAACCCAATTAGCATTCAACTTAATTAAAGCAAGTAATGTCTAGGTACGTTATCTGAACTTTGAAGATTGACATAGTGAATTATCCCTTTATTTCGTTAGTCAATTTAAACTTATCTCTGTAATTTAATTTCTGATGGTAAAACCAAAGAGGAATTAACGTCCAGCTTTAGACCAAAATAACATTTTTTCTTGAGTAAATAAAATGATCCTTGAATTTTATTTTCTTGCATATGTTCAGAGAAATATGTCTTATTCGTTCGAAATGTTGAGAATGTTTAGGTGTATTGTACACGCCACACATGTCTAGGTACTTTGTGCCAACTTTTAAGATAAATGAAATGGATGACCTCTTACTTTCACCAGTTAATTAAAACCTGATGGCAAAAATTGAGGATTTTACTCTTCTATTCAAATATAAAGCTAATTATGTCCTTATCTTTGCTTCTTGAATAATATGTGTGTATCTTTTGCTCCTAATGTCTTAATTATCTATGTGGGGGGCAATTGTCATCTAACTCCATTGTCCATTTGAAACCTTCATTGACATTAGGAAATTATCAGACACCATAGAGACAAGGTCATTCAGGCAATCAATCAGTACACTGTAAAGTCTCTGTTATGGCAGCTGCTTAATGGTCTCAATTATCTTCACAGGCAAGACATGTTTATTAAATTTCTTTGTTACTTTTATAACTATATTCTTATATTGCCTTAGTGTTATCTTTTGCATTTCGTTCTAGTAATTGGATTGTTTGCCTTAGTGTTATCTTTTGCATTTCGTTGTAGTAATTGGATTGTACACCGAGACCTAAAGCCATCAAATATCTTGGTATGGTTCTGGCCTGTCTATCCTAATTTCTCTTCTTTTACATTTTCTTTTACAGTAGTATTGGGCCATATGACATTCTTGTAATCAAAACATCCCTACTTTTGTATCCTTCATTTCCCTTTACAGGTAATGGGCGAGGGAGAAGAACATGGAGTTGTTAAAATTGCTGATTTCGGCCTTGCAAGAATTTATCAAGCTCCATTGAAACCATTAGCTGAGAATGGGGTGAGTTACTCCTGTTATTGCGACTATAGCTTCTCCATCTCTTCTTTTTGGTTTAGCTTGTGATTGCTGCTGTGGATGGTGCTTATGCTTCCCCTTTCCCAGTAAAGTAGTTACACCTTATATATAAAAGCTTAAGCTATTTTCTGTTAAGTGGCACCCAAAGGTGTAGTCTAGCGGTCAATAGAGCTGGAATGGACCATGGAAGACCAAAGTTCAAATCTAAGCAGGAAAAAAAACCACATTTGGTGGTTCCCAATTCTATAAGCCTTGATGGAAAGGCTATGTTGGTAGAAAGTATCTAGTTATCTGGTACTTGTGCTGGTGGGAGGTAGCAGATACTTGGTGGGTTAGTCGAGGTGTGCGTTTGGCCCGGATACTGTAGTTATCCAGAAAAAGCTACACCATATCAACTGTGTTATCGTTCCCTTGTCTCTTATCTTTCTCTTTCAAAAGCTTTTGCAATTTATGGTTTCCAATCTGTCAAAGAGCTTTATTGGTGCTGGTGCACCACTTTGCTCTGGGGCAGCTTGATATTAGAGCACCAAGTCTCCCCATTTTCAATAGTATTTATTCTGCTATTCTTTTGGTGGTTTTTGGATTTCAAATTGTTTTGTTTTTGTTTTGGTTTTAGAAATTAATCTCTTTTTTTTGTTTTGAAAAAGTAATTGTGAATATTTGTGTGAGAAAATAAGACAAGGGAGAATTGAACACAACACATCATAATTATTCCCTCAAGCAATTGGGTATAAATAGTGAATGTACAAGTGCTAAAAAGGAAAGGTAATATTCTGACTACTTGATTACAAGAATCGATCTATTTAATTCTAAGTAATCCTAATCGGTAGACAATATCATCTAATATTCTTAACCATTTGGATTTGGAAGATTGATTTGGCTATGTTTGTTTTTGTTGAAAAATATCACCAAAGCCCTAATAAATTAATGTTTGAAAGAGATTAAAACAAAGGGCCAAGGAGAAACTTAAGAAATTTGAGAAACAGCCCAGCAATTGGAGATTGACCATAAGAAATACCTGACTTGCCTTTTTTGTTCTAGGTGAAACCAATGATCAGGTTTTTTTGTAACATCCTGTTTTCGTTTTTGAAATCAAAACAAGTTGGTCCCAGAATGAAACAGATAAATGCCATTATGGAAACTGTTTAACCCTTCAACTTTGAGAGAACTGTCAAAAGCATCACTTGGTATATTAAAGACTTATTAATCACATATCTTTTATTTCTGGTCAATGAATGGTGGAGCCAAAAATGTGATTGTTGAAAGTCTAGTCTTTTTCTTTTTCTTTTTTCGATTGAGTAATAATTTATTGATGTTGTGGGCAAACCCTGCTATACAAGTCTTATATGAAAGTGTAGAGGATCGATGTCGATTAAAACAGGAAAGACAAGAATTAAAGATAAAAAGTATGGAATATAGATAAGACTAAACTGGAAGCAAAATATAGAACATTCATGGAAGTACAACTGTCCTAATTAAGCTACAATTAGAGTCAAGCTTTATTGGATACTCTCAAGAGAACAGTAATCCCCTTGAAAACTTGCTTGAATAGTCTTGAAGCAACAATGAGGATTATCAATTCCCACTGGTTCAATATTCATCAAAGAGGTAAGCTCTTTTTCTACTCTTAGTTAAAAAGTATTTATACTAGGTAAGAACTCAACTAGGCCTAAAAAGGAAACATACCAAAATTGTTAAGCTCTGATGATTCAACTTTAAAGTGTGGATCTGGTTGCCTTTTGTGGAGATGTTTGGTGGCCTCCAGCTTCAGAAAGTTGGAGATCTTTGTGGAGATAATCCAGATAGTGGGGCTCTTCAGGGAAATGAAGCACATTTTTTGGAGATGTTTGGTGGCCTCTGGCTTCTGAAACGTGGAGATCTTCGTGGAGACGATCCAGATAGTGTTTTCGACTCTTCTTCCAATTTTTTTGGTTAATCAACCCACCAAATATAATGATGTTTTAATTACAAGCATTTGCAAGTGTCCAGAGATTTGGCTTGAGCCCTTGTGAATGGCTCAGATGCTTGTATGCTACTTTGATCTATTTTAAGGACAGGCAAAAACATAGAGATCTCTTGGGTACAATTCAACAAAAGCGAAGTCAGCCCCCCAACCCTCATCCACCAGCTGACATTGATTCTTCTACACTGACACACATGTTTTTTTAAATATATATATATATATATATATATATATATATATATATGTATATATATAACAGATCAGTCATATAGACTATATTAGGAATACATGCATAAATGAATATACATATGGGCAGTGTTCGAACTGGAGAATAATTTTAAGAGTTTGAGAATGAGCGAAATAGATCTGAGCAGCATCACATTACTTCTGATTGTTACAACTCTGCTGTGTTAATACTTTTGTTCTGAACAAACTCAACAGTCCTGGATTTTTATATGGATTGCTTTTCTGATTGAGCTGCAAGACTGGAAGTTAAATACATGAAAGATGATTCCTTGATTCTTTTCTTCCTCTTTAGGTGCATGTTTGACTTTCTTTGTTGGACATCACTGCTTTGCAGTGACTCTGAAAAGTTGTACATTGAGTAATTGACAGGTTGTAGTCACTATCTGGTATCGTGCGCCGGAGTTACTGCTTGGGGCAAAACACTACACAAGTGCAGTTGGTATGACCCTTGGGCTTTTTTGAACTTTGATAATTGTTGTTCTAAATAAGCAAACATTTTCTTTCTTCTTTTTCAACCAAGAGGAAAAAATGTGTTTATGTAGATATGTGGGCCGTTGGCTGTATATTTGCTGAGCTTCTTACTCTAAAGCCACTATTTCAAGGGCAAGAAGTGAAAGGCACACCAAACCCTTTCCAGGTTAATATTTTTATATTCTCCAGCATCGTGTTTTATGCTTTTCCTTTTGGAGGTTCAATAACATACCTTTTATTCCTTTTTACCGTGTAATTTTCTTATTTTAGTAATCTAATACACAATTCTCGTAATGTAGCTTGACCAACTGGACAAGATATTTAAGGTTCTCGGTGAGCATTAATTTTTGAATATTCTCTTTTTTTCCTTTTGCATTGATTTGAACACTGCGCTAAGTTCATATTGTGTCAGGACATCCCACACCAGAAAAATGGCCAACACTGGTAAACCTTCCGCATTGGCAATCTGATGTGCAACGTATTCAAGGACATAAGTAGTAGGTTCTTTCATACTATTTTTAGTATTAAAAATTTCTTTTAGCAGTGAATTCTCTTGCTATCCTTACCTTCCTTGCAATTGGAGTTGTCATCTAAAATTTTTATTGTTTCCATTGCAGTGACAATCCTGCACTTTATAGTGTTCTGCACATGTCTCCTAAAAGTCCTGCATACGACCTCCTTTCGAAGATGCTTGAGTATGTGCTTATTTCTTAGTTAATGTAACATAAATTTTTTAATGCGTTCAATATGATATGCCAATATGCCTTCTAGTTGATGGTATGCATGCTAAATTTGTAGGGGGTGCTAATCGTTTGAGGTGGCACGCTTACACATAACTAGTCAAGTTTACGTGCTTTGCACATGTGTATCACATTAATTACTAAAATATATATAAGTAATAAATTATTGTATGTACTTTATACTTTATATATAAGTAATAACTTGCACCGAGCAAACCAATATAACCATTCTATCTGACCCATGCACCATCTTATATTTTAGTTAGCATTGTCATTTTAAATGTTTTAAGTGTGGTTACTTTTACAAAGATAAAGTATCATCATTTAAACATTATGCACATACGTATGTACAACAATGCAAATAACCCGTTTTGGAATGTGCGACCATTCATAATAGTATTTTCATATGATCTGAAATCTTCTCATTCTAGGGCTATCATGCACGTGATGTCAAGACTCTCCCTACGTCCTCATTTAAGTTTCTTAGTTTGTCTGGGCACAAAGTTTAATTAATAAAGGCATGCTTAAATCTTGAGGTCTTAAATTAAAGATGTGTGAAGTCATTTAAATCTTGTGGGTTTGAACTTGTCATGTAGGAGGTTGGAATTGGAAAACTATCTAAATCTAGAAAGACACTTTCTTTTTGGGACAAACCAAAAAGGAAAGTAAGACATTTAATTGGGACGGAGGGAGTAATATTGCTAGTCTAATAACCATTCTATAGAACTTTCTTGTATTTTGTTATAAGTATCCTTTTATTCCACCACACTTCTGTAGCACTTTTGCATTTTCGACCATCCTGTTTTGATTTTGCCTAAACTTTTTTTTACTCTATCATAACATTCTTCTGTAACCTCGAGCCTAGATATATGAATTATTTGCATTTGGGCACAACCAATTCCATTTAATCTCACCTCAACGTCCATATATTTTTTTTTTTTTTAAAAAGAAACGAAAGATGTTTTGAAGAAAATATGAGTTCTTTATCTTATAGAAATGTACATGCTTGTACCGTTTATCTTTTTGGTGTTAAAATCTAATTGTCAGTGATATAGACAATATGATTGCGTTTGTGAAAACACTACATACATAGGTATATAAGGAAGCTTTTGTATTTGTAGATACTAAATACTTGTCTTAGAGAACTTTTTTGGTGATATACACAATAGAAGTACCTACCTTCTCTTTTTTTTTTTCTTTTCTTTAAAATGCCTTACTAAATGTAATGCTATTTGGTTTTATGCCCTAGCCCTAATGTTTGTTTCCCAATTGTTATTGACATGTTACTTATATTCCAGAAGTTTCTATTTAATTGTGATTAACATAATATTTAACGTCATCTAATATGCAGATATGATCCTCGTAAAAGAATAACAGCAACACAAGCTCTCGAGCATGAGTATGACATCTCCATCTCGATTCCCCCCCACCCCAACCCTCACACCCACACACTCTTTGCTCTATTGTGTTATTCGCTTACAAATGGTTCTGAAAATGACGGACATATTTCATCACAAAATAAATTTGTAAAATGGTTCATACATATTCACTACTTGATTATCTTATACGTCTCTGATCAAAAGAATAGACAAAGTTAACTACTTCTCTATTTTTTTGTTGTCACCTGCCCAGATAACAAAATTTACCATTTTGAATTTTGATGTCCTATTTCCATCCTTTAAGCACTGGGCTTACTCTACTAATCAATTGTTGAACGTATTTGGTCAACATATTTTCACTATTTAATTGCATTTGCCATGTCATAAAATTTTTCGGCTGATCTTCCAGCCAAGCAAGGCCTCTTGCTAATAGATTTTCTCCTTGAAGTGGGAAAGTTGGCATAGTGTTTGGCCTAGTGAAGTTATCTGGGGTTATTCCTTTTTTTTTTTTTTTTATATAACCGAGAAATCCGTCTGTGACCCGCTCTTTGGACCAATCACAGCCTTCTAAACTCGGTGGATTATTTATTTTTATACCGAACACTTTTCATGATCTTGGAAATTTCTTGAAATGAAAATATGAAATAGAGGAATCCTATTTTTGCATTGGTTTTACTATTTCCAATATGGTTCTAAACGAGGAAGGTGAAGGCCTAGAGTTTCTTTTCATATCTTGTGATAATAGGTGGTGCTTCCCAAGCATCATTGTTAAAGCTTTCTACTTTTTCTGGTTTATAGGTACTTTCGGATGGAACCTCTACCTGGCCGCAAGTAAGTACACAGCTTTCCAGTCTTTTGGCAAACAATTGATCTATAGGAACTTCATTAAGCTAGTTTGATAAGATCATATGCTAGAACACTTGAGTATTATGAAAATTGAGATTTACAAGTTCTACCTTTTTATATCCATTTACACATGCTATAAATTTAAAACATATATAACCTTTTTGATCATTGATTCCAACAAAGAGAATATTCTATCCACTCTTGACGTTGGCACTTTCCTACGCTTTGTGCTTAAAACTGGCAGTACGTTTTGTGAATGAAGATGTGATTAAATACTCTTTTCATTATTTCTATGTGAGAGATGTATGTTAAAGAAGTTCCAATGCTACTTTCATTGCTATTATACCCAAGAAACCAAATGCAATAAATGTCAGAGATCTGACACATTAGTTTAGTGGGCCAGCATATTAAAATTCTTTCCAAGGTGCTTAGAGAGTCACCTAACCCAACCATTACATGAACTCAAAAGGTATTTCAAATCACAACATGATTGATAGGAGACAAGAATAAATCTTTTTTTTTTTTGATAACTGAGAAATCCGTCTGTGACCCGCCCTTTGGACCAATCATAGCCTTCTAGACTCGGTGGATAATGGGCCCGCCCCTCTACCCTTCTCCACTTAAATACCGGGATTCGCTTAGACAAGAATAAATCTTAATGCAGTTCATATCATATGGAAACAATTAAAATTCATGTAAAGTTGCTAATTTGACTTTCTAATAGGCTTGTTAGTTCCGCAACTTAGGGAGAAAATTTGGATAATTTAATTGTTGATGGATAGAAGGGAGATTGCTGCTTTAGAAGATACAATGGTTTCCGTTTCCTCTACAGTGACCCCTATTACAAAAATAGTGCGAATAATCATTACCAATTCATGGGGACTGGTGGTATAAATTATGAGTATCTAAGATAATGGAATATTACAAGTGTCTTGACAATGTGGTACTATCTGGAATAATGAACAACATATAAAAATAGAAGAGACTCCAAGGTGCTGCGGATCGGATCATGCAGCTCAACACGACAATCTTGACTTACTCCTAGGTTTTGCTGGAGCACGAATCAGTATTTGATCTGCGCATAGTGCAACAAGTGTAGTATGACTACATCAACAAGTATTCATTAAGTATTATCATCCAACACCTAACAAGGTAGTGGCGAAGGTTAGTTTGAACTACTCACTTAAAACACCTTGATAGAAGTAAAAGAACAGTACAACAAAATAAAAACAACATACCCAATGAAATCCCACTAAATGGGGTCTGGGGAGGGTAGGTTGTACGCAGGCGTTACCACTACCTCATGGAAGTAGAGAGGCTGTTTCCGAAAAACCTTCGGCTCAAGTACATCAAACTAAAGTAACAGAAGAAGAAGACAATGAAGAAAACATAACATTAAATACGAAAAGCAGTGTAGTGCCTACAAGAAAAGAACAATACCAACAACAAAATAGTGTGATAATTGTAACATCGTACACAATATATGACGATAGATAACAAAGGTAAGAACACTCTATCCCTATTAACTTCTACCCTAATACACAACCTCCACTCCTTATCTAAGTCATGTCCTTGGTAATATGAAGCTATGTCATGTCTAATTACCTCTCCCTAATACTTTTTCGGCCTACCTCTACCCTCCTCATGCCCCTTACAACTAGCGTCTCACACCTGCTCATTGGGGCGTCAGTGCACCTCCTCTTCATATGCCCAACCATCTTAGTTTCGCTTCCCTCATCTTGTTTGCCACAAGGGCCACTCCCACCTTCTCCCGAATAACCTCATTCCTAATATTGTCGCTCCTAGTATGCCCACACATCCATCTCAACATCCTCATTTATGAAACATGCATCTTTTGAACATGTGGGTTCTTGACTGGCCATATAACAAGAACAATCTAACCACCACCACTATGTAGAATTTACCTTTAAGTTTAGGTGGCGCGTTTTTATCACACAACAAAATAAAGTATGCACAAATACAACATATTAAGATATACACAAATACATTCATTATTTCCTAAGCTAAGAAGTGAATAGAATAATGACGCCCCCAAGGCCTAGCTCAAGTGGCAAAAGGTGGAGGATTTGTGGCTTAGGTTGCAGTTTCAAACCCCACACCATGCAAAGCGAAGCCCGGTATTTAAGTGGAGAAGGGTAGAGGGGCGGGCCCATTATCCACCGAGTTTAGAAGGCTGTGATTGGTCCAAAGGGCGGGTCACAGACGGATTTCTCGGTTATCAAAAAAAAAAAAAAAGTGGATAGAATAATGAATGGGGCTTTAGTTTTTGGGTTTACAATAGATACTTAATATATTTAGGGGTAAAGATGTAAATATGATGATTCTTACTGGGTTAACGGTGAAACTGAGTAATCCTCCCCCGCATCGATAAACCATTAATTATGAAATTTTAATCTGTTCACCAATAGTTAATCCGATAATCCAATGCCAATAAGCCAATAAGCTAATTTTGTGGTGGATTATCAGTTATGGTTAGGTTTTGAACTGCCCTACTGAAACTTGATTCGGAGAAGGCTTACGACCATTTCTATGGCCTTTTCTATATAATAATAATAATATACATTGCATAAGATGGGGTTTGGTGATAGGTGGATTGACTGGATGAGGTTCTGCATCGTGGCCGTCACATTTTCCATTGTTTTCAATCACTCTCATGTTGGATTTTTCTATTCCAAAGAGAATTGAGACAGGGCAACTCTTTGTTGCCCACCTTTTTATTATGGTTGTGGAGAGACACTTGGGGAGTTAAACTGGCTGAAGAGATTTAAGATTTCTGATAATGTTGGAGGTAGTGTGAATCTTTCTCATATTTTGTACGTTGACGACACACTGGCTTTTTGTGACGTAGATAAGGAGCAAATCCTTTGATTGAAGGGGCTTTTAATTGAGTTTGAGTCTGGACTTCATATAAACCCGAAGAAAAGTAGTTCATTTTCAGTTGTAAAGAAATAAACCTTGGGCCTAATTCAACTCCAAAAGTTAGCTTAGGAGGGGAGGATCATATAAGAAGTCCATGTATCCATCCCACACAAATGATGTGGGGCTCAACATCGATAACTGCAAATTAGTTGGTTCAAGATTTTGCTGAGGCAATGGGATGCAATGTTGAAAAATTCTCCACTATGTGTCTTGGTTTATCTCTTGAGGCAAGGTACAAAGATCATAACATATGGAAGGTAGACACAGATAAGTGTGAGAAGAAAACTTTGTACCTGGAAAAATAGTATCTATCACTCGGTGGTTGAATGACATTGTTGAATAATGTTCTTGATGACATACCAATCTATTTAATGTCATTGGTTGCCATTCCGGGTAGAATGGAAGCTCAGCTGGACAAATTAAGAAGTTTTTATAGGAAGGGAACCAAGATGTCAAGAAAAGACATTTGATCAGCTGGGAGAAAGTATTACTATGCAAGGAAAACAGAGGAATGGGTTAAATCAGATCCTTTTGTGCAAATGGCTGTGGAGGTGGACTGATTACAACAAGGAGCATTGGAAAGATGTATCAAGCTAAAATACGTGTGTCTGGATTATGGGAATTCTGTTTTTACTAGTACACCCCATGGATCTGCCTTCTGGAAGCATATAAATAGCCCGTGAGATAAATTCCAAGAACATACCAAGCTGGTAATTGGGAATGGAAGGATAATTAAATTCTGGAATGAAAAATGTCTTGGGGATAATATGCTTTGCTGGTTGCCTCCTTTCCTGATCTGTACACCATAGGCTGTAGAGATTGCGTTATTGCTGATTGTTGGTATGACAACGACTGGACATTTCTGCTTAGAAGAAACTTTAATGGCCTGGAGGTCAAAAGGAGAAATTTACTAGAAATTGTTGGAAACATCTCCCTGGTAAGCTCACCAAGTGATTCCTGTGTGTGGAAGGGCTGCAGGAACATTAAATTCTCTGTTAAATCAAAGCTATCAGACACTGTTCAGGAAAGACCTGAATTCTCTAGCGTTGGGAACAATTGACCATGGAAAATGCTCTGGAAATTGAAGGCTACGACCAAAGTTGCTTGCTTCGGATGGGAGGCATTGCATGAGGCTTGTTTGATGCAAGACAAGCTTCAAAAGGAGGTTACAATCTCATAAAGTTGCTTGCTTTACTTGGTTGTTAGCTAAGGAATCTGTGCTAAAGCATGAGAACTTGATGAAGAGAGGCATTTCCTTAGCCTTGAACTGTTGTCTACGTTGGACTGAAGCTTAAACTGTCAGACACTTACTTTTGCATTGAAAGGTCACAGGCCAGCTATGGAAGATTTTTCTCAATCACAGGGGCATCTCTCGGACAATGCCTAGTAAGACTGTTGACACTCTTTTTGGCTGGGAGGAAGCAGGTACTGGGGCTAAGAGCAGAAGAAACTGGAGGATCATACCAACCTGTATTTGGTAGACCATTTAGAAAGAAAGGAATGCTAGATGTTTTGAGAGATGAAGTAGCACTATACAGAAGATCAAGCTCAACTGTGTTTTGCTATTTTGTTTTTGGTGTACAGAGTCGTATCCTGTAGACACTGACAAATCCTAGATGTTTTGGATTCATTCTAGGATTGTGTTGTGTTTCTTTTTGTTTTTGTTGTTTTCTCTTCTACACTTTCTTCTCTGAAGGGGGTTTCCGGTACCTCCCTCTCAAGTACTGGCTTATAATACAAAGTTCTTACCTGTTTCAAAAAAAAAAAAAAGCAGGTTACAGTCTGTGGCATACACTACTTATGCAAAGATGATGGTGAATCAGTGTACCACTTGTTAAATTGTAGATTTGTGTAGCAGGTCTTGTTTATGCTTCTAAATATATTTGATGTTCAGTGGGTTATGCCCGCAAGTATCAAAGAAGTTCTTTGAACCTGGCAAAGTTAGAAGATGGGAAATAAGCATAGTAAGTTGTGGAAGACTGTTCCTTTTTCTTAATGTGGAGTACTTGGCTAGAGAGAAACCAAAGATGCTTTGACGGGAAAGAGGAAAATAGTTACTTAGTGAAAACAGCTGTATCCAAAATCTTTAAGTTTGTTGTAGTGCTGATTTTGTCTGCGATACTGTTTTAAATTTCCCATTTAGCAAAAAATCCCTGTTGTTTTGTTAGAGTTTTTGGAATCCCTTGCGCCCTAGAGTATTCCAATCTTTTCAGATCTTGTACTTGCTTTAGTATTAATCTTGGTACTGAATCTTTTAATAAAATTTCCATTTACTTGTCAAAAAAAAAAAGAAGAAAGAATTGTGTAGCTCGATCTGGTATTACAACTATGAAAAAAGTTGAGCATTCAACTCAAAACTCTTGCCAAAGTTTTTCAGTTGGCTCAAAATCTTTGGAGGCCCGATGGTTATATATGCCCGATTTGGGACTTTATATAACCTAACAGATGAATGTGAACATCCTGTCCGAGTCCTTAAGACAATGGATGATTTCCCAAAACCTTTATAAACCTTTTTGGATACTTTTTTAAAACCAATGTGGGAATTTGTTTACTTTTATGTTTTTGATATCTATAGCCCAATTTTGGATACACACATGGATTTGAATACCAATTTGAGTGTGAAAATGGCTTCGCAACCCAGGTTCTAATACTGAATCCAAGCATCTAATGTAGAACTATGACTATAAAATAATGAGTGGGATCGTTCATGTTATTTTAAACCCATTTGACCCCATGTGGAAGATGTTTGACTTTATGTAATTCAACAACAAACATTTCATCCCTTGTATTCTTATCGACCATCATTATGAGAAAACACTTTTGCATGGTTACGTGTTGGTTTTTCTATAGTTATTGAAATGTGGAGCTGTAGCACTTATAAATGCTTCATCTTTCCTTCATTTCAGGGAGACTACTTTGTCTTTATTAAGCTAGGTATTTCTGTTAATCATTAAAACTGCTTAATTGTGACAGTGCACTTGTACCACCACAACCTGGAGAAAAAGTTGTGAATTATCCAACTCGACCCGTGGACACAACTACAGACTTTGAAGGAACCATTAGTCTTCAAACTTCTCAGCCAGTAAGCAAAATTCTGTACATTGACTAGGTTTATATCCCTATGCTTGCTGGTTTATTTTTGGTGTTTATTTACTACTGATGTATTTCTTATTTCCTATTTATTAAATTTCAGTCAAAAAGTGTAGGAGTCAACTCAAGAAAGCCAGTCAGTTAGAACTATTATCTAAGTGAAATTGAAATGTTTCCTCTGCAGCTCAGCTAAAATTCACTAAGTAAATTTTAAACTCTGGATTTCAGACAGCATAGGTGCTCTGTACCATTGCTTAGAGCCTGTATGGATTGGCTTATTTTAGGTGCTTTTAAGCCAAGGTATCGTTTAAGCACTTTTGTAGTGTTTGAGTAAAATGAAAAAGTGTTTTTAACCACTTGTTTTTAAGCCAAAATCACGAAAATAAGCCAAAAGTCGTTAGAATTCCTAACTTATGACTTACGGCTTATAAGCCATAATCTATAAGCCCATGACTTATCTAAACATGCCCTTAATCTGGATTTACTAAGATACTGTCTTATCCAATACTGTTATCCAAGTTGGAAAATAGAAAGTTTGTCTATATTTGGATCCTGCTCGGTACAAATTTCAGATTTATATATACCAAGGGAGGAGGATTTCCTAAACAGTAGTAAAATTTATTTTGAACTCAAAGTATAAAAAAAAGGTAAAGTAATTTTTTTATGGTTCCGGAAGATGTATTGTTTATGTTGGACACCGTTTAAGCACCATGTTGAATCTTTTGTTTTCCTTCAAATGGGAGACATGTTCTTGGTGACAAATTTTCTCAAGCATCCTGAGATATGAACTTGTTTTATAAATTCTCATATGTCCTATTTTGTATATATAGTTATATACTATTATTATTTTGTAAACAAATTTTCCATTACTACAATCTTCAAAAATTTTAATCTATACCCTTTAACTTTGGGTGTGCTATTTTGACAAAATCATGCATGTGTTACACAAAAACATCTAAAATGCTTATATTGGTGAAGATATATGTATAATAGACTATTTCAACGCCTTATCAAAATAAAAGAATAATAGATTATGTCAACAAAGGTTGCCATATCTAAGCATTCATTCAGTTAAAATACTATTCCAACGGAGACCCTCTACCACTATCCTTTGAAAGAGATTTGTGATCAAAACTGTTTGAATTATTTAAGGGATCTCCTTCAGCAAATATGGGGAATTTCCTCTCTTGGGAGCCGCCTATACGTTCTAGGATCACTAATTGGCTCCCCTTGTTATGGAAAAAGTTTAACATCCAGGCCCATAGGAGTACATATGGGTCAACGGGTATGGGATTCCTCAAGAACGTCTTGGGCATACTTAAATCGACCTAAGTCCTTTGTCCGGAAATAGTGAAAGAGATGTTGTTCAAAGTTAATTATACCATCTTGATCATTTCCCAACATAAACTACCAAACATGGACAAATTTGGAGTTGTATGCCAATAGAATACAAAAAAAATTGCCTCACCGCTAGTCCTACCAAACTCTTGAACAATCGTGTTGAACTTGCAAAATAATGCTCGAGGAGAGTTTCAAACCATATAAGGACCTATGGAACTGACATACAAGATCACTAGGTCCCTCTGAGCAACAAAATTAGATGATTGCTCCAAATATACTTCATCCTCAAGAGCACTGTGTAGAAAAAACGTTCTTAATGTCCAATTGATAACGAGGTCAATGAAAAACCACCATAGATACAATAAGATGAACAAATGCTATTTTAGTCCTGGGGTAGAATGTACCACTGTAATTAAATCCCAAATATCTGAGTATAACCTTTGGCAACAAGACGGACCTTAAGTTGATCATTTGACTATTTGGACTAACTTTGACACTATAAACCCATTGACAACCAACTCTAGAGTCTAGATTTTACTAGAGGTAGCGCAACAAGCTCCCAAGTACCACTAGCATGTAAAGCAGACATCTCTTTGATCATAGCCTATCACAATGCAGGATGAGATGACATTTCACCTACAGTCTTAGTGATAGACACAGGAAAAAATGACACAAAGGCATAATGGGGAGACGATAGACGATGATGACTCAAATAAGTATAATGGGTACCTCAATTGACCAAGATCCTTAGTCTGAAAGTGCTAAAAGAAGTAACGTTTCAATTTGGTGATTCCCTCTCATCATTACCTGGGAGGACTATGAAGGTGTTTGACTAAGCTTATAAGCTAGTCAATTTGGCTTATAAGCACTTTTTAACTTATTTACACACTTGTAAATACCAAAGTGCTTATAAGTGAAAATCAATCAAAAGTCATAAGATGGTTACCCCAACCTATAACTTTTCAGCTTATAAGAACTTTTGGTTTGACAAAGAATTTTATTATTTTATTTGAATTGTCAAAATATCTTCTCCAAAACAAAATTCCTAACTTCCTCATCACATAGTATCCGTCGTTCTTCCTTTTCTTTACAAGGATACACTTACATTTATATCCTTTTTTGCTAAAGTTGTAAGGGTGATAGGGAGTCTTAATTTTTTATAATCATAATGGTTTCACAAGGGGGAGACAAAAGAGTTGATGCTTCTATGGTTGCAAATGAGTGTATTGAATACTTGGTTAGGAATAAAAAGTCAGAACTCTTCGCAAGCTAGACCGTGAAAAGGCATATGATCATGTAAATTGGACATGTTTATTGGACATCATGAGATGATGAATTTTGGAGAAAAATGGCTGAAATGGATTTGAGTATTGCATATCTACAGTAAGATTTTTCCAATGCTTATCAATGGAAGTCCTCAAGGTTTTCTTAAATCTTTCAAGAGGGATAAGGCAAGGGAATGTGTTATCTCCATATTTATTTATTTGTTCTGATTACGAGAACAATTAGTAGTATGCTAAAGAAAGCAGAGCAATTGCGCTGAATTAGGGAGTTGTGGGTAGGAAGAAGGGGGTGGTGGTGTAGATTAAGTGATTTCTCCCATTTTGTATGTTGATGATACTCTCCTAATTTGTGAAGCAGAGAAGTACAATTCCTATATTTGAGAGGGGTTTTACTAGTGTTTGAAGCAGTGGCAAGTTTAAGGGTGAATCCAGTTAAGAGTAGTTTGTTTAGTATTAATGCTGACCATTATATAGAGGATTTAACTGAGGTATTGGGATGTGAAGTGGAGCAGTGATCTACAATATGTTTGGGGCATTTTTTAGGAGCCAAGACAAAAGAACAAAGGATTTGGCAGGGGTATGGGATAGATGTACTAATAAAACAGACTCCAGAGACAAAATAGTATCTGTCTTTTAGAGGTACACTTACCTTTCTAAGCAATGTGTTGGATGAAATTCCAATCTGTTTGATGTCTTCATTCTAGATGTGGAGAAGATATTGAATACTATAAGGGGTCGTTTGGCGTGATGGATAAGAGAAGATAATCCTAGGATATGTTTTTAGTACCCGTTAATTCTTTGTTTGGTTACAAAGTCTGGGATAACTTATTCCAGGATTAATAATTAGTACTGGGATGAGTTATCCCCCTATGGTGGAATAGTAAAACCGGGATAACTCATCCTATGATAAATATGTACAATAACAAAAGTACCCTCTTTTATGCATCACTTTTACATCCATGTATATTCACAATTTCACATAATTTTTAATATCATTTTAATATCTTTCACAACATTCACTATTCGTTATTTTTATTTTTATGATAATATATTTTTTCATTAAAAAATTACACTAAATAAATTTGTATTTATGAATATACTAGTATCGATGCACGTGCGTTACACGTGAATGCCAATGAAGTACACTATTTTAAAGATAATATCAATATTATTAAACCAAAAATTTTAGTAAAGGATTATAAATGGAATAAATAAAGTATAAGTTCCTATAAATAATGGATGTAAACTTTCTTATGATTACTAATTGCGTGCATACTGAAAGTTGTAAAATGAATATCCAAAAGCATCTATATCTATTTGTTATACAAAGCTAAACATAGATAAGGTGGTGTGCATCTTTTTTCTCCTCTTTTTTGACCTTTTTCTCATTTTAAAATTAACTGTGATATGTAAATGAAAAAAAAATACACTTAAAATCTCTTAATTTCACCTCTTAAATATACCTTCTCCTCCATCCCTATATTCTTTGCTTACTTATTGTTGTATTGTTGGAGTTAATGTTTTTAATATAATATAAGTATAAAATATAGAAGATAAAGTAAATTGAGTATTTTTAGTTGAACTATCAAAGTAATTTAACATTCAAGTGAGGGGTGTTCAAATTCCACTAAACTTTGAACTCCCACAACGACTTCAAATCACATTGGAGTTTTTTAAGAAGAGAAAAATAGAAAACTTAGAAAATTTGTGGTTTAAAAATGTGAGGGAACCCCTCCATTTATAGCAACCAAAGGGTAGTATGAAAATGTGCTTATTGTGTCTCATCAAAAAATTCAAAAATCTTTGAAAATGTCACAATTCATCGAAGAAGTTACAACCCTTCGATAAAATCACAATGGTTCAATATGAAAAAGTTTCTGCTTTTTATATAATAATATAATATAAGTAAATAAACATAATATGAAATATAGAAGATATACTAAATTGGGTGTTTTAAGAAAAAGAAAAATTAGAAAATTCGTAGTTTTAAAATGTGAGGAAACCCCTCTATTTATAGCAAACAAAGGGTAGTATGAAAAAATTACTTATTGTGCATTATCAAAAAAGTCTCAACCTTTCAAAAAAGTTACAACCATTCGGAAATGTCACAACTCATTAGAAAAGTCACAACTCGTTGGAAAAGTCACAATCCTTCAGAATAGTCACAACCTTTCGAAAAATGCACAACCATTCAATGTGAAAAGGTGTATGCTTTTAATATAATAAAATATAAAAAATATACTAAAGTGGGTGTTTTAAAAAGAAGAAGAATAGTAAGAAAAGGTACCAACCTTTCAAAAAAGTCTCAATAATTTGGTAAGGTCACAACTCTTCTAAAAAGTCACAACTCATCGAAAAAGTCACAACTCTTAAATATGAAAAGGTATTCTCTCTTTTTTGAGAAGGAAAAAGGTATTCTCTTTTAATATTTATAATATAAATAAATAAATAAATGTAATATAATATGATATAATATAATGTATAGAAGATATACTAAATTGGGTGTTTTAAAATTATAAGAACCCTTCAGAAAAATCACAATTCTTTGAAAAAGTCACAATTTATTTATTGCCAACAAAGGATAGTATGAAAAGGTACGTGTAAATATGTGTGTTTTTCATATAATATAAATATTAATAAATAATTCTAATATAAATTATAGAAGATATATCAAATTGAGTGTTTTAAATATAAATAAATATAATATAAACTATAGAAGATATACCAAATTGTGTGTTTTAATTAGAAGAATAGAAATAGAAAAGTTAGAAAATTTTTAGTTTAAAAGTGTGAAGTACAAAAAACTGTTTATTGTACCTTATCAGAAAAATCATAACCTTTCAAAGAAGTCACAGCCCTTTGGAAAGATCACTACTCATCGGAAAAGTCACAACTCTTTGGAAAAGTCACAACCCTCTGGAAAAGTGACTACCCTTCAATGTGAAAAGATGTTTGTTTTTAATATAATATAATTTAAATAAATAAATAAATATAATATAATATAATATAGTATACTATACTATAATATAATATAAAATAGGCTTAAGTCATATGCAACCCCTTAAAGTTGTCAGCATATTTCATTTAGACACCTTAATTTAGACTTGTACCTATTGAACACTTTAACCTTAAAATTTTTTTACCTATTTGACATAAACAAACAAACAATTGAAAAATAAAAATACGTGTATCTCAAACGTGAATACAAAATCGATTTACCAATAAAATGATGACACTTGGTATTGTATTTAATTTTTTTTAAAAGCTCTATTTAAATAATTCAAAAAGTAGTTTAAAAAATTAAAAAGTTTTATTAATTAACAGCCTCCCCCCCTCCCCGCGTCCCTTCTTCTTCGATAGAGACCCATTTTTTATTTCCCCTTCCACCGGAGCTGGTGCACCAGCGACGCCAACAAACCATCGCTCTACCTTTTTATTCTCTTCCATTGGCGTCAACAGTACAAGAATATACCATTTCTATCCACTCAAGCTAAATACACATTCTCTTTCATTTCGATAGCATCAAAAAATTTCACTCATTGCCTTCATCTTCTATCCATTAGTAACTTTTTGTTAGAATTGGAAAAAAATAATAACAAACTTTTGCCCAAAAAAATCAATTCATATTTTTCATGTAATAAATGGAGCTTCATTGAGATATTTGAAACATAAATCAACATAAGAAAAAAAAAGGAAAATATGAAGAAGAATGGCAGAGGGTGAGAGAAAGGGAGAGGTGGAGGGTGTGTGTGGTGTGGTGTGCGCGTGTGTCTAAAAAGAATGATGAAACTGGTGAAAAAATAGTTGCAGGGATGGGGAAGAAGACGACTGTTCCTTCTTTTTTTTTGTTAATTATTTTTTTTTCTTTTTTATTAATCTAGGTGTATAAGTTGAGGAAAAAAAAAAGAAAAAAAATATTATTTTTAATAACTTAACGCGCTCAAAGAAAGTGAACCACACGTTTTTTGTCATGTCAGCATTTTGTGTTTAATAGGAATGACTTTTGAACAAATAAGGTGTTCAATTGGCACAGGGATAAGTGAATTATGCGGACAACTTTAAGTGGCCGCAGATGACTTAAGCTTATAAAATATATAAGATATACTAAGTTGTATGTTTAAAGTTGGGGTTATTATAGTAATTTAACATTCAAGTTAGGGACTTCATGCTTTTAAGGTAGTATAGATAGATATAGATATAGATAGATAGATTATTCATTGTAGTTATTTGACTAATTCTTGTGTTAATTTATATTTTGGTTTCTCTTAAAATGTTAACACCACTGTTGAATTACATATTTTTAATTAAACTAGATTCATGGCACGTGCAATGGCACCTGCGTTGGACATGATTCTTTAGACATATTGGTATATAAATGTTCATTTAAAGTATACATGAAAGGATATAGCCGATAATATTTTCAATTTTCCGTGTTGATTATTGTGTCTTGACATGACTGTCGTTGTCAATTATACCTTAAGCTAAGATACACATTTTTATTATTCAAATTAAAGAGAGACATTTCATTATATCACTGAATAACTCATTTTTATTTTCTTTTTAGTAAGTAAGATAGTAAAGGCATAATTGGATCACTTTGTTTCAGTGACATTTAATCAGGTTGGATAGGATTTGAAGAGTAGTCACAATCATTCACATAACTATGAATAGGGATGCATAGTATCCTTCAATGATGACTCTTTGTCGGGGGAGGGGGGGAGGGAGTCTAAAAAGAAGTAGAAGAAGGAAATTAAAATGTAGTTTTGCATCCATAAAAGAAAACTTTGCACATATTTGGAGTATACATAAGTATGTATCACTTGCATGATTCAATGTAGTTAGATCAATGACAGCCTGGTCAAACAGAAGTATATTTTTTTTTATCTTTGCCATGGGTCAAAATTTGAAGTACAATAATAAAATTAGATATCAAAATGTAAAAAAATATATATTTGAGTGAAGAAACATCCAACATGCATTAAAAGAATTAGGACTTGAGGGAATAAGGCTGTGAAAACCACTTGAGATAATAACTAAATATGTATATGACACAACAATAATATATTCATTGTAATCCCATAAAATAGGTCTTAGGGAGGATAAAATGTACGTAACCTTATACCTATCTAGGAGGTAGAGAGATTGTTTTCGATAAACCTTCAGCTCAAGAAAAAAACATCCAAAAGTAGTATAGAAAAAGAAATAACGAAAATGAAAAACACATGGGAAAATAATTTTCACAACCTGACAAATCAACAATAGAATTACATGATAAACAAAAATCGAAGTACAAAAAAATAGATAATAATCAAACTCAAAGCAAAACAAAACTGCATGAGTAATACTATGATTAATTAGTACATAAGAATAAGTGAAGACAACACATCACTATCTAACTAATTACTTTCTGTACTAATTTATGTCCTCCATAATCTCATAAGGTCATGCCTGTGGTAAACTAAGTATGTATGAGACACATAATAAATTTAAATAAGAGATGATTAATTAAAGTATATGATTAAAATATCAAATTAGATTTGGGGTTACCTAAAGTGCAATTACAAGGGTAAATACTTTCCTGCATAGGATATTTTACCCTATAATGTCTCCGGCGAAGGATATTTTTTCAAGATATGAAACCTCATCGGCTTCTTCCATGTATCTCATTTATGCATTTATTTTGCTTTTACCTAAAAGAAAATTTAAATGCCTAAACTTCAAAATCAACTAATTTGAGAATATTCCGTACGGAGAACAAAGGTTTAAAATGCTAAATTTGAAATTAAAAGATCCGAATTTAGAGAGGACCAAATTTGAAGGGGAAAAACGTTAAAAAGAATAGCAAAGAAGGAATCTAAGGACCAATTACTTTTTAGTGTTTCCTTCAAAATCCGTGTATGATGAATTCTCTTTGCAGAAGCAGTGCTAGAAACATGTTTATTCAAAACATGCTTGAAATGTTGGCATCTTTTTGGAGGATTGTAAAAAAGTTTGAATGTTTTTGCTAAGCGATGTGCTTTTTGGGTTTGGAGTTGTTGGCCAGCATATTTTTAAAGTTATAATTATAAGTAGGGTGTTTTAAGTTTATAAGGGTATGCGTAATTTAACTTGTTAAAAGTAGGGTGTTTGAGTTTATAAGGGTATTTTCATAATTTAACTTTTGAGTTAGGGAGTTCCTGCTTTTAAGGTAGTATAGATATAGATAGATAGATAGATAGAGTCTTTTAGTCACTTGAGACTTCATATTTTATATATCAATTAAAATGAAGATAACATTAATATTTTACAATGTAGGAGTGATGTGTGCTTAAATGAAGTGACATTAACAATAAAATCTCTTTTACTTTTAACAAACTTAGGATGAAAGTTTTATATTTTTTAGCTAAAATAAGATGAAAGCTTAATTTTTAAGCCAAATAAATGAAAGTTTTATTTTCTAAAAACACACAGCACAATCATTGGAATGCACACACAAAAATATTTAAGCCAAATACGATGAGAATTTTATTTTTGAGCTTGAATAACTAAAGCTTGCAAAGTAAATATTAAAAAACTAAATAAGGTGAAGAGTATTTTTGTAAACAGACAACTTATTCTTAGAAATTATGCAATGCATATTAATTTTTTAATGAAAAACCAAACAATCAATAAGAAATTATTCTAGCATAACTTATCTCAATCCTAAAATAACTTATCCTAGCATAACTTATCTTCAAACCAAACGACCCCTAAGGAGTAAATTTTTGTATGATGGTAAGGCAACACAAGAGAAGTATGGGGGTTAAAAATATAAGACTTCATAATAAGAGCCTATTGCAGAAATGGCTGTGGAAATCTAAGTTGTGTGGACTCTTCACTTCTGGTACCACACTCGTGTTGACAAGACATGGGCATGGTTGTGGAATCGTATGGGATATGGTCATTGAGAAATTTGAGACTGATACAATAAATCTGATATAAAACAAAGCTAGGGTGAAATAGCTCAAGTGGCAAAAGGTGGAGGATTTGTGGCTTAAGTCGCAGGTTCAAGCCCCACACCATGCAAAGCGAATCCCGGTATTTAAGTGGAGAAGGGTAGAGGGGCGGGCCCATTATCCACCGAGTTTAGAAGGCTGTGATTGGTCCAAAGGGCGGGTCACAGATGGATTTCTCGGTTATCAAAAAAATAAAAATACTTGGGCCCATATTTTTTATACTACTTCACTATAAATTCCTTTTCCCCAAAACATCTGTTTTCATTCGCTGCTCACCCTGACCAATTACCATTGGCGTCGCCTATCAACTGTATTCTCTGCCAACAACGACGATTTCATTTGATGAGATCAGGCCATCGGACGAGAAGTCATTGGTGGAGTACATAAAATCATGACTGGTATCCCGTGGAATTAGTCGAGGTGCGCGAAAGTTGGCCCGGACCACCACGGTTATAATAAAAAAAAATATGTTGATTTCAATTTTATATTGGATTAATCGATAACCTTTAAGGCGAACCAAATCAACCGATTTCTTATTGGTTTAATACATATAATAAACTGATAACGATCAGCCAATGCAAAAAGCGAATTGAACCACCCGATATACACCCCAATTTGCAATAATGTTACTTCAAAATATAGCAAGGAGATGCATTTTCTACTTAATAATAATTACATATCCAAACTTGCTCTAAAAAATTGTGCATTCCTTCCCTTCCGAACAGTCAACCATATTAAAAGGGCTTATGTTGTAACTCTATTTTAGATATTTGAATGTTTTTTAGAAAAATTCCTAAACCCGTATCCGTACCTAGATTCATACCTCAAATCTTAAAATTTAGATCATGAAGTATCCCACCTCTAGATCCGCACCCATATCGGACTCCCACACCTAAGTTTGAGCAACTTAGGTGGAAATATAATGATGGAAAAGGAAGTGCTTGGAAGAATCTGATAAATGGCAAATATGTGAAGAAGTATATATGGAGCCCTCCTATCATTCAAAATTCTTCCAGAGTTGGTATCTGGAGTAACATTAGTAGGTTGTAGAATGATTATTAACAATGCGCTAAGTTGAAGCTGGGAAATGGTGTAAAAATCAAATTCTGGTCTGAAGAGTAGGTGGGGGAGTAAGTTTGAAAAACAGATTTCCAACCCTGTACAATTGCTCCTCTAACAAAGACGGAAAGTTTTTAGAGTATTATTCTTCCAGTGGGTGGTAGTTGAATTTTAGAAGAGAATTTAATGATAAGAGAATGGAAGATGTAGGGCAACTACTTCAACTAGTGGGTACAACAGTGGTAGAAGAGGATAAAGAGGATTTCATGGTTTGGACAACAAGTTATTAAAAGCTGTTATAATCTTTTGCAGAAACAAATTTTTCTCTATGAAAAACCAAAGCACCTGTCATGGTAGCCTGTTTTGGGTAGGTTGTCATTAGAGAAATTTAACCAAGATAAGTTGCAAAGAAGAGGACTCATTTTAAGCAAAATGTGTTACCTATGTGAAGAAGAGCTGGAATCAGTTAACCAACTCTTTGTTCATTGTGGAATTGCTAAGCAATGCCAGAAGCTTTTCTTGAATCTTTGTGGGGTTGTTAGGAGTATATTGGATAGCTGGTAATGGCAGAAGACAACAAAGATCCACAAGCAGTGCTGGAGGACCATCCCATTGTGCAGTTTTTGGACTATTTAGAGACGAAGGAATAGTGTGCTTGTTTTGAGAATAATAAGGATTACATTTCTAGAGTAAAAATCTGTGTCTGCACAATCTGTTATTTTGCCATAAGAGGTATTTACTAGAAAAATATGGACTTGTTGGATTTGCTAGGAAATATGTAACTAGAAGCTCTTGTAGGGGTGGTCTGTTTTTGTTGTACTTTTATGTACCTTTTTGGTACTTCTATTATTAAAACTTCCACCTCATCATAAAAAGGAATTTTCTTTGTCTGCAAAACATCTGACGCTCCTCTCCTTCCACACTGCTCACCAAATGCAAGCAGGTATGGTGTTCTTCCCTGTGCCTTCTTTCTTTTCCTTTTCTTTATCCTTCTGCTTCAAACAATGAAGTAGTTGAGTTGTGATCCTCTGCATTACCCACGTTAAACCAGCAACGTTTAGGAATATTTTCAATAGTTAGTCAGTGACATTGCTATCCACAATAGGTGCATGATAATCTCCTTCCTTTCCACATAGATGACATCAATTTAAAAAATTAGGACATAAAGAGCAATCAAGAGCACACTAGGCTTGATTTGTCTCCACTGGGTGTTTGGAGGGGTTATGTTCGTACAGTGCAGGTGGTTGGATGGGTAGTAGTCCTTTATATAATGCCTTCTAGATAATCTTCAAATAGATTCAAATGCTAATTCATTTCCCCAAGACCTGTTCTTTTCTTTTGTCACTGAAAAAATTCTTCATGCTCTTGAAAAAATGCCATATGTATCTACCATATTACTTAAAACATTGAACATATGTGAATTGTCTTGGTGTTCTGCAATTTTTATATAACCAAGTATCATCATTCTAAAGGATTAGTATGACGCCGTATTGTCAATTGCATCTTGCTCATATTACTATTTGTTGGGGCAGGTATCATCTGGAAATGCAGCATCTGGTGGCATGCATGGTCCCCATGTTATGCCAACTAGATCTGTACCCCGACCGATGCAAATGGTCAACATGCCAAGGATGCAACCTCAGGGCATGTCTGCTTATAATCTTGCTTCTCAAGCTGGCATAGGTGCTGGAATGAACCCGGGAAACATACCCATGCAGCGCGGTGTTGCTGCTCAGGCACATCAGCAGCAGGTTGCTTTAGTCATCCTGGCATTATTATACTTTTGGTAGTTCTGATCCCTAAATTGATTAATGCTTTTGGATGTCAAGCAGATGAGAAGGAAAGATCCAGGAATGGGAATGCCTGGATACCCTCCACAACAGAAATCTCGACGGTTCTGAAAGTCTTTTTCAGTGACAATCATACACATACAACTCTGGTATATTCTGTGTTCCCTTTCCCCGCTGAAAGTAGAAAGTTCCTATCTTTTACTGTCTGTTTCAGTGAATCCCTCCTCTCATTCTCTTATTGTCTCTAGTGGCTAAACTAGCAGGCAAACGGCAGTAGCGTCCAGAACGTTTTCAAATTGATGTTTTCCTCCTTTTTAGTTATGGGATTTTTTGAGTAACTCTGGGTTGCTGACTTTTTGTTCTTTTGAATTTCATGTTATGTTGTTCACAAGAAAAGAAGTAAAGATGCCTTTGCATTTTTTATTAAAGGACTGTAATGTCATGGAAGACAATAATTTCTCTTCTTTTTTAGCATAGCAGGTGGATTAACGTTTCTGAAGCTGACTTAATTCTGAATGTTAATGGACACAAGTAGATGAAGCTGAAGAGGGTTTACAGACAGGCAGTAGTATGTCAGACTTGGAGACGCAATGTCTTTAGTGTCTCAGTCAAAGATGATTGCGTAAAGAATAACTTGTGTTGTGGATGAGATATATCAGCAGTCAGTAACAGATCGGTGATAGTGATGGTCAGCTATCCATTATTATAGAGTTGTGTATACAAATAATATGTACACCAACCAATTATCAATGTATCGTTTACTCATTGGTAGGAATTACCATCGATGGCATTGCAATTTAAAAAGTTAGAAATGATGTATAGTTAAGTACGGAATGGATGTACAAATGAATAGTACATGAGTTGGGATACCCTCCAGTAATCTTCAGCAACTGCAGATGGTAATGTATTTATGCAAAAATCCAACTTAACATTTCACTCTACTAAGCAACAAATAGTATATGATGTTTCTTCTTCCTCTGTTTCCCCAATGTTATTATGTTAAGTTTTCCAGTCAATTCTCATTTAAATTCTCCAAATAACTTTACTTTTGAGACAAAGCTCTAAATCCTTGTTTTGGCCGTACCTGTTGCATCCTAATTCTTTATTAGTTGGTCTTCGTCCTCCAAAAGCTTCGACTGTCGGGCAAATATTTTTCATGGAATATGTTTTTTTTTTAGAAAATGTTTTGTTGAAAAGTAAGTGGGCTAGGTAAGTGAAAAAAATAATATTGTTTTAAGAGCATTTATATGTAATCTAGTCAAACACTATATGGGTGAGAAGTGGGGGCATTAGGGATGTTGAGGAGACAATGAATTAGGAATGAAATTTATTTTTCCTACTTTCATTTGAAGTCATTTTTTCACATGAGCCACATCTTTTAAAACAATTTTTTTATTATATGTGAACTGATAAAAGCCTAAAGCAAAACAAGGTTTCTAAATATTTTCAAGTAAATTATAGGTAAAATAAGAGAAAATAAATAAAAGAGAGAAATATTGAGAACACCTCTAAACTTGGCGCGACTTATTAGTTTTATTTCTAAACTATTGATAGACTTAAAAACACTCCATTATTTTGACTGACTAAACTTAAATACACATTCGATCTTGAACCATGGTTATTTAGTGTCAAGTAGAAGGGTGTTTTTAAGGCTATCAATAGTTTGGGGACGAGACTAATAATTTGGGTCAAATTTAAGGGTGTTTTCAACAGTTCTCTCTAGATAAAATCTTGAGCAATCTATTATCATTTTTTCAACTACACACTTTATTTTTGTGGGTTCTATTACTCCCTAAACTATTTTAAAGTGAAATTAATTCCACTAGTTGATTTTTTTTTCCAAAAAAAAAGGTCTTATTCTTCCTTCTTCTTCAACCATTTTCAGCCTTAGTCATTGATAAAACATCACTTATAATCCCCACAGAATCCTTGTGTCTAATAAGTTTATCAATAAGTAAAATACATTTGTTTTTACTTATTTTAAGGGTTTTATTTCTATTAATGTGAAAATTATCTTTGAAAAATAGCCCAAGGCCATATTTTGAGATAGAAGCGCTCAAGAAAGATGAAAGAGGAGACTTTTCATGAAAATCGACTTTGTCTCTCCCGTTAGATCCTTCATCAAGAATTCGGTTCGCGGGCTAAAGCGGAGCTACATTAGGGCTAGAATAAAGGCTTGACATTGATTATTAGAACATAAATAGAGTCATTGTACAATTATACTTGGTAGTCAACAAGAGTCCTTATAGTACTTGTTGTCTTTAACTACTTAAACCTTGTATTGTTTATTATTTATTCAAAGCTCATGAGAAGAGCATAATGTGCAAAAAATTACCGCACATTACTTTACACATGGTATCAGATAGCCACTGATTGCTAAGGGCCTATTCTATCTCCTATTTCCCTTTTCCTGCGATCATTTTGCCAAAATATGTCAACTTTTGCTGGTAGCGAGCAAACATCATCACCACTTTTGCCTTCTTTACCAAACGACGTAGTATTCCCCTTTCTACATGGCATCCTTAATGAGGAAGTCTTCATGAAACAACCTCCAGGTTTTGTTCATGCCGACTATCCTAATCATGTTTGCAAACTAACAAAAGCTCTCTATGGCTTGAAACAGGCACCCCACGCTTGGTTTCATCATTTTAGTTCATTTCTTCTTTCTCATGGTTTTGTTTGTAGCAAATCTCATAGTTCAATGTTTATCTATCATTCCTCCCTTGGTGTCCTTATTTTATTACTTTATGTTGATGATATCATTCTCATAGGTAGTCATATTGGTCTTCTAAATCAATTCATTTCTCGGCTTTCTAATCAATTTGCTATGAAAGATTTAGGTGATCTTCATTTTTTTCTTGGTATTCAAGCAGTCTGTACAAAAATATATTTCTGATGTGCTTCATAAATTCCACATGCACACATGTAAGCCTGTGTGTACTCCTATAGCTTCTCGCACTTCTATCTCTCTTATGGACGGTGAGTTACTTTCAGATCCTAGTGAGTATAGCAGCATGGTAGGTTCTCTCCAATATTTGACTATGATGCGCCCAGACATCGCTTATGCCGTGAATGTCGTATCTCAATTTATGCATGCTCCCCCGCACCACTCATTTGCATAGTGATGCATGATTTCATTGTAGACTTGAATAGTGATGCATGATTTCATTGTAGAATCGAGGGATACAACATGATTAAGCCTACATACATGGTCTTCGTATTGTTGACCTTTATAATATAGTAAGTGACTACACAATCCGACAAGTTGGATAATGACACCATTAGTGTGAACAAGTTAAATCCTATTTTTTTTAATCAATAAGTATAACTAGCCTTGCTAAATCTATGTTAAATTCCTATCTAAACCATTTATTACTCTATAATGAATTTGATTTGTCGATTTTATTGGGTCTAAAAACACTACTACCTGCAATTTCTCTTGAATCATTATCTATTATGCTTGAAGAAGTCTCAATTGATAAAACTAAGAAATTTGTTGAATAAAAGTGTTGTTGAGTTTAGATAACATGTTTTATACCCCAAATCAAGACTATTGTCGTTGAAATTAGAGTGTTATTGATTGTAAAGAGTAAATATTTCCCCAATTTAATTCACCATATGAGTCAATTGCTTAGAAAAAAAGATAAATTAATGGATATGCTTTTAAAAAATGATTTGATTTATTGAAAGGTGTTTTAAACAAGCCTTGTTGGTACCTTTTATATTAGACAACTATGATGAAGTTTCGACAACGATAATGACAGATGTTGTATATTTGTATAAATAGTATAATGAGAAAGAGAGAAAAAAGAAAAGAAAAGAAAAAGAGAAGAGAACAAAAATAAAAAGAAAAAAAATGTAAGAAATAATATTCAATAAAGAATATATTATAAAATTAATTTTTGATATATTTGTTGTTTCTTACTCTACTTAAAAGAGTGAAATACACTTTCTATGCTTCCCTCCCTCTCCCTCCCACCCGTAGAGATAAAATATATAGATGAAACATGATAATAGGTTTGGGGGGGGGGGGGGATTGGACAATTTTCTCGGTAAAACAATGTAGTGTGACTGCCAAACATTTTTATTGTCAAATTTTGTAGCATTTGATCTGAAAGACACTTTACACTCAAATCGTAAAGTCAAATTCTAGTATCCCGCTCATGCTTTCTTCTTTTTGATGAATTTATTTCTTTCTCTCATGAATTCTTTTCTCTTTTTATATTCTCATTTTTTTCACCCACTGACAATCATCACTGCACACTTTTTTTTCTTTTTCTATTTCGTTGTAGAAAATACCAACATGCTAGCTTCTTTCTCCTCACTCTTTTTCCCAAGGCTCTCCTCCTTTTTCAATGATAAAATATTTATCTTCTCTCGATAATGTTCAGCCAAAGTACGATAGTGGTTGATACCTTCTCCACTTGTTGTCCATTTTTAGAGATGATTTTGCATTATTCTTGGAATACTTCAAGAGAAGTATTTCTTGTGACCAAGTTTGTCAGTTCTTCGATTTTTTTTCTTCTTTTATACATTGTGTAATTAGTGTACAATAGTTGTATAATATGTGTAAAATTAATGCGTATGCATTATACACTGAATATACATTGATAATACATGTATTGAGCCAAATAACACAGAAAAATGGGTGTGAAAAGTGACTATGTTTGATACTTGATAGTGACAAAAATGTATATAATGTGTATTAATATTGTATGAAAAGTGTGTCTACATGATATACAAAACATATATGTAGTAGGCCACTTATCAGACGGATCAGGAGGATAATAATACTTAACGATTTGGCTTACCAGACATTATTTTTAAATATACTAATCTGATATGCAACCAATAAGATATCGAATGGGTTGGTATCATATTGATAATTATTAAACGGTTAACGGGAAATTTATTGGCTCAATCATTTCATGCTTCTTTTTTTTTTTCACTTTCACTCGCCAATATATTGATCTCCATCAAACAAAATAATTTTTCTAGCTCTACTTAAGCTTATTTCATGATGACAAATACAAGAAAATCTAAATTTTGAGCGGGCATGAATATAAACACTTATTTTACAAATATTCATTTGTTTTTAAATTTCAACTTAAAATATACTTTAAATGTACATTTGTATAAACAAAGCTAGTATACCAATAAGATATTTAAGTAAAAAATATGTATCAAGTCATACAAGGAGCGATAAAATATTAAATATGACTTTAGGGTTAATAATATGTATTTTATATATGAAGGGGTAAAAATGTAAGTAGATAATTCTTAATGGATTAACGGTTTATCCAATAAGAAATTTGAGTAATCCACCTCCACACCAATAAACCATTAAGTATAACGTTTTAATCCATTCACCAATCATTAATCCAATAATCCAATACTAATATACTTTAGTTTTACTAATTTTAGGCTCTGAGGGAGCGTATCATTGATTTATTGATAGAAAGTAGATTTCTATGAAAGATTGTACCATTTTCATGAATTTTCGTTTTTCAAATGAGAGTTATCCTAATTTCACTAATTCCTATGATTTAATTGAATGATATGCTATTTTTACTTACGATTCAAGATGGCACTCCTGGTACCTTTCTTCGTTGTTTTTTATTGATGAGTCCAAAGTGTGATTCCAAATAGCCCGAGGTGTGAATCCAGGATTTAGTTTTTGTTGAGGTGTGATTCTGGGCAGTCTAAGGTGTGATTTTGATTTTTTACGATTATTGCATCTCTAGTTGAGAAGCAGCGGGTTTGCAGAATATCTCAAGGAGCCTATGGGTTGCCGCCGAGGCAATTTTGGTACTTTTTACTTAATGCATTGTCCATATATAATATTGCATCATCTCACCTTGTTTGTTTGTCTATGGTAGCTTTATGCTTAGTGTGAATTATCTCTTATTATTATTATCTTCACTATCATTGCTTATGACTATGATTCTAGTTAGTTGTTGATTCGCAGTGTTAGCACTATTGTTCCTCTTTTATTTATATATCATCTTTCTGAGCTCAACAATCTATGATGCCTACTAAATATTCATATTTTGGTACTCATATTGCACTTCTGCATCTTTTTCTGATGCATCACCTAGTATGAGTCACCTTTGATGGTTCTAGATCATGCAAGTTTGGTGTTGTTTGGATAGAGAGCTCTTGACATTCAGAGACTTGATGTCTTCTTTCTTTATTTTATTATATGTAGTTTGTATCTTTTTAGACAGTCCTATTGTATTTAGCTTTATTCCTATACTTTAGATGCTCTTTTACTCATGACACCATATATATGGGGTTTGGCTCTTGTATATATTCGTCTTTTTTTTATCACTTTCATACTCTTTTTGAATATTTTGTACCATTTTGCATATATTTATACTATGGCCCCTTTCTTATCTTGTTATTACTTTTGTGTTAGTTATTTCTAGTTTTAAGTAGGCCCCTTCATTATCCAATTTCATATTGTGACATGCTGACTTTATGTTATAATTCAGCTGCAAATGCTTCAACAAAAAATACTCAAAAGACAAAGTTTATGGAACACCTGAAGTGTGATAAATTAATCGATTTCAAACGTAAAACTCCTTGAGGAAGGAGAGGAGCAAATGGTCATGATAATGAGGCAAGTGTTTTAAAAGAGCACCAAAATATAACTGTCACGCCCCAAGCTACCCCCGAGACGCGGACACGGGACCTAGGACCACAAGTGATCCCAAGCTAACCCTGTTGGCATGATCATGAGCATACTAAGGATAATAAACTGATGCAGAAGCTAAATCATAAATAAATCTGAAAAGATGGGGAATACCCATATACTATAACTGAATATATCAAATCTGAGAGTTTAATACAAAAGAAATATCAAACTCAAAACACTAAGCTGAATCTAACTATGTCT